>OENM01002539.1:0-10259 GCA_900239745.1 Rotaria magnacalcarata
AATTATTTCATAGCCAAATGCATAGCGTAATAGAGCGTGAAATTCTGTATCATTGCACACACTAGAAACGGAATGGTGATAAATTAAAAATATCGACTAAGGCTAGTTTTTCGGCACAGGGGTGCAAAAAGCATATATAAATATTTCAGACAAATTCAATCAGCATGATGAAATATATCAACTGTTGAATATCTTCGATTGCATAATCATTTTCAGAAATAATACCTATCGACTTCTTCATAAAATATCTATATAATGCATGTTTTATTTTATAGAACTCAGTAGAGCTATTTGTCACTAATTTGAGAAAACGAAAATATAATTAAGCTAAAATTTGAATTGGTAAAACGATTGAAAAATGCAATAATTAACTAAAATTTTTTATCAATGATTGATTTTTTGAAATTTTGCATCGTGCTGCCGTTTCTAACGCCCGATTATCCTCTTCATCTGTACAAGTATGATCTCCTTCGTCTGTAGAGGTATCGTTGTGATTATTGTCGAATGATAATTTGTTGTTAGTTTTTTTCTTTAATTTAATCGATAAATCTGCTGAAAAAACACTCTTGTGTGTTGCAAAATAAATCATTTATATTGACACTTACTTCTTGCTGAAAGATTTTTATTTGTTCGCTTTTCACTCGTAGCTGTTATAATTTTCGGAGCTTTTGATAATATTTTGGTCTGATTTTGAACCTTAAAAGTCATTTAGGGTGTGTGGGTGTGGGTGTCGGTTTGCGTGTTCAATTCTCCTTATCTACACCCACACCCACACCCACACCTGGGAAATGCTCAATTATGAGTAGCGCTAGCACTTCAACTTGAGCTTATAAAGTTTAACGTAATTACTTTACTTTTTGTTCTCAAAAACAAAAAAGTTATTATTATTATTCGGCTTGTCCACGTAACTGTCACCTTCGCTGCTGAAGTTTTTGAAAATTTTTTTTTCGAGATGAACCAATCTCGATACATCATCAGAGGTAGTTTTAGGCACTGATTGTGAATCTAATATTCGTTCTTTAAAAAATCGCTTTTTAGCAACCATAACGGTGTTTCAAACTTTCGAAAAAGTGTATTTTTAATTTTTTAAGGGAAAAATGTTTTTGAAGAAGTCTGATTATTGTACCATTCGATGCAGAATTTGATTCTCCACAAAATAGCCTATTTTTTTAAAACTTTCTCTCCCGAACACAACTTTTACATTGCTGTAGACTTGTCAACTTCCCATACTAATAACGAGTTTTCGCTTCGTTGTAGCAACTTGATTTTTTGAACATAGGTTATACGTAGACAAGGGACCAAGTGCTGTAAAAATTAGATCGATCTGAGCACGCTAACGATGGAAGGTCCCCAAGTGTGAGTCTCAGTCTTTAACGGGACATATTCCAGCTTGTAGAGCTCGATGAGCTGAGTCTTGTGGTATGTTTCGTATTTCCCCATAGGCCCTTGCGGAGAAATGGCAATATGATTTATACTTAACGAACGATATAATAAATATACAACTTTTAACGACGACATTGCTAGACAAAATGAAATTAGATAATCGAATTTGGTAGTTTTAACTATGTGTTCCTACATGCTGACGAAATAATGCCTGAAAATGCGTTAATCTATACACATCTCTATGGTTCTTGAAATTCATAAGTAATTTTTAATATTACAGACATTAGATTGAATTAGCAACGAAATTGATATTTTTCTGTTTTTATAACAATAAAAATAAGTGAATTATCGTAGATCCGAGTAGATATGCATGAATGTTTATTAACGATTCAAATATGTTGATAATATAAAATTTGTAATAAATATGTTTAGCCTTATGTGATGTAGTGAAATTTAGTAATAAAGCGATTGACTCCTTTCGTTTAAAGCTCCATGGGGAAAAACGAAACATACCACAAGACTCAGCTCATTGAGCTCTACAAACTGGAATATGTCCCGTTAAAAACTGAGACTCACACTTGGGGACCTTCCCTCGTCAGTGTCAAGGCTTCACTGCTTTATCACGTGCCTAGAAAAACTGCATTAAACTAACGAGGAAAATCATTTTCAAGGTGAACTTTTTTCGTATGCTGGGCCTGTATAGACATCAAAATATGCCCGCAGCGCATGATATTCTTGTTTTAGATGCTGATATATTTCATTTGTATATTCCAATATAGTTCACTAGGGCTATCTGTTTTTAAAATTCTAGACACTTAACCTAATTGGATGAGTATCAAATCCGTTTGACAACACGGCATTTAAGGAAAATGACCAAGGTAGAATAGCGAACAGCAGCAAAGAATAAGATAAATTAATGAGATATAAGAAATATGTCGACTCAAATGAATCTATAGCTACTTATGTGTAAACTTTTATTCATTCAGTAATCCGACAGTGGCAGATGTTCAAGTCAATCAGGTAGCAGCACAGCCTTCCTGCCTACTAAAAGACAAGACGTTGTCTATCTATGACTATATTGTTTTGGCATCAATTTTGGCATGAGAGAAAAATACTTTGAGAATGAAGGAGAAATAGGCTCGGAGACTCTTATTGTATGAAATTAAGGTTTATCGCTACTTGACAAAGGAGATGGATTATAAATTTTGTCCGAGGATCAGCTATATTTCTCTGATTTGGATAAAGAAAAGCAACATTAGATTTGAAGTACTAGCTTGACTCTTGTTCGAATGAGTTCCAATGATTTTCGCTATGTTAGATGATACGGATTTTTTTCACACTAGACTCGTACAACTGATCTACTTTATTGTATTGAAGATTCTCTTGTTTTCTTCCAAACGTAATTAACATAAAATACGGAAAAAATACTATAGGCTAGCTGATTAACTTGGCAAATAGTCTTTTTAAAATTATCATAAAGGAGCAGATCATGCGATAACTTTAATGCTGATTGTTTCGAAACAGTATTTTTCTCGTCCTTTGTGATATTTTTGAACGTTTAAATGAAACGCTTAACTTACTGGATTTGAATGGGAAATTAAAAAAATTTCACCTTTGCCCATAAACGGGCAGCAAAACCCAAAGTAACATCGATTAGAACTAACGTGTGTCGTTTCCTCATTAATCATGTGTATTTTATTAAATGAACTGTATAGTAAACTAATATAAACTAATCGGTTAGTATATCATTCCTATGATTTGGTAAAAAGTCGATAGATTACTTACATATATTCTTTTTGTGTTGATATTAACGTGTAGATGATTATTGGTCAGGGTAGGAAGAATAGTGTTGACCGCGAAACTACGACTTACGAAGCATTGGATAAAATGAAAAGTTCGCAAATCCGTCTTCTGAGCTAGACCCTTGGTTTAATTGTAACTATATATTTTATGCCGAATTTAAAATTGTAGTCCGATTCTCTCTTCAGTCCATCGATATGAGCGCCATTGTACAAAGCGTTTGAGATTTCTCACATATTTGAGCTGCATACATAATCGTATGAGATGTTACGATTTGGATCACATTATTTCGTTAGAAATCAATCGCTTCTATAGCCCAGAATATTCAGTTGACGATATAGATGAGGGTGTGAATCTGCGTCTTCTTTAGATCCCCACAAAACATTCACACCCACACCCACACTCTTATTTTCTATACCTTTGCATAGTTCTCTTAAGGGGGACTCCCCCTCCTCAGGAATCGGCTTTCGTTATTCGTGGGCCGATTTGTCTGAAAGTTTTAGGCAATATGGATGTTGTGTTAACTCAATTTATTGCAAAGTTTTGGCTCATAAAGGTTTTGCTTTAAAGATTTATTGACAAATTAGTCCCCAAAATGTCGGTTCTCGAACTGCCAAAGACGTAGAGAGCTACTTTTTTTATATAAAAGAAGAAACCTATCTCTAGAAATGTATATAACGTTTTTTTCGAAATTCGATTTGTTCCGATTTCCGAGACATTCTACTACAAGAACTCGGAATTTAGCGCTTTTTGACATCAGTGTTATCCAGTTTTCTCGGCAAAGAAATCGAATTTCGAAAAAAACGCTATATACATTTCTAGATATAGGTCTCTTCTTTTATTTAAAAAAAAACAGTAACTCGTTAGCTGTTCTACAGTCTGAGAAATCGGTTCCGAACTCTCCAAAATAGTGATTTTGAGAAAACGCATAAACAAGTTGTATGAAACAATTTTTAATTTCACTATGACTGCCACGACATCTATACGGTAATTTTGTCATGTGTACAGGATTTTGAGCAGAGATGACTACGTTCCACTAATTAATTAATATAACAGAACGCATATCTGTTTCTCATTAGATAAAATCTACCAGTTTATGAACCAATATCACATCCCGTAACCAAGGAAAATTTCTGAAAAACCATATATTTCTACTACTGCTCTCAGAAAACCGCTATTTCAATCGTCTAAAACCTTTCAAAATACAACAAATCGCACATAATCTGAAAGAGGACATTTTAGCCTTTCAGTATATGTGCTTATCTCAAAATCGATTTTCTGAGGGAGGGGTCCCCCTTAAGAGAATGGGTTCCAAAATATTAAATGAATGAAGTGATATTTGTTATGCGTGAGCATGAGTTATAATTTCAATGTTTTTTAGACATCTACATCAAATATTCCTGGGACCTTCATTGAATATTATGGGATTCTCATGGAATGCGAAATTCCAGGAATCCGCCTTTCCCCCCTTGGAAAGTAGAATATTTCAGAGGAGTACCCGTACATACGTATAACTTTGAGGTTAAATATCTTGATTTATTTTTTCACAGCTTAAAAAATCATCGAAGTAAAAATAAAAGTTTATAATAATTGCATTTTTATTTCTAGTTTTTGAATAATATATTCTGGCATACATAAAACAGGATTGACTTTTCTAATAATATTTTCATCATATGTATTTAATAGTGACAGCCCAGCTATACCAAATAATGTATGAAATGGATCAGGTATATTTCCTGGACGATCAGAGCAGCCACCTGTTTCATCATCTTGTGAAGCTAAAATAAATTTACTTAATTTTTCTCTATTGATCCATTGAATTTTTCCAAGAATTTTCAACGATGCTAAAACCCACCAGGAATAGCAAACATCTGGTAATTTTTCTGGTCGACCGTTGAGCCCGCCTGATTTATCTAATTGCCGTTCACATAGCCACCATGCTAACATATTTCTTGTTGATAAATCAAGATTGTCAAGACGTTGAACAAGCGATAAAAATCCTAAACAACAATATATTTGCCCAGCATGTGATTCTGCTCCAGGTATACAACCAAAACCACCATCAAAATTTAAGCAACTCATAATAAAATTTGTTGCACGATCAATATCAATAGTATCTAATGAATCAATTAATTTCAAACAGGCAACAGCACAAAATGAAAAACGTGTGTCAATTTCTCCCCATTGATCACCGATAAAACTTCCATCGTCTTGTTGTAACTGTTTTATATATGAACATAAACTTTGTTTATCAATCAAATCGGTTCGATTTAACTGAACAAGCAATTGCACTGCTGACAATGTATATAATAAATGTGGATCATGGTTTGGACATGGGGAATAACCACCAGAATTTTTATCGTAACATTTTTGTATATAATCAATAATATGTTCTTGATCAATTAATTTTAATGAATGAAGTAAATCAAGACATGTGCAAAGCCAATAAATACCACTCATACGAAGATAATCAGTTGCACCATATTCGTATGTATTATGTGAACGACCATAACCAATTAAAAATGCACAATGTTTTTCAATTAATAAGTCCTTTTGTACTTCAGAATAATTTACTTTTACATCACGTTGTGGCGTACCCATCTGAAAAAATAATATTAACATAAAAAAAAAAACGTATTAGATAATCTTGTTTTAAATATCTATTTATTTTAATGAAACTAAACACCAACGTCGTGGTGATTTAATTGGATCAAACAATGCCACTAAATATGATGATGCAGTCGGTACCTGCGAAAGACAACAATATAGATAATTGAAATAATCAAATCAAAGTAAAACAAACAGATTCTTCAAGAAAAACAAGTCGATCGAGTAAAATCATCATTTCAATTAATCCAGAAAACAAAACTTTCAGTTGAATAAATGTATGAAGTTGATGACGACATGATTCATAACGCATCCAATAGTTATTAATTACATTCGAAGTTATCTAGTCAAATACAAAACGACGTAAATATTCAGTGATTCTAGAGCGAAGTCCTAAACAGTTGTATGAAATGAAATCTTCTACTATGATGAGAACTTCACTGCGTATGAAATAGAATTTACTTTTGTTTTATCTAATTTTAATTTGTCCACTGCTTTCCATACGTATTCTTCAAATGTCATGGATTTTTTTGTTAATTTTCCTAATTTAATATCTTGTAAGCCAGTTGCTAAACCATAAATTTCAACGAGAAGTACTTGCATTAATGCTCGATACCATAAACCAGCATTTAATGTCTATTAGAAAGAAAAACAGAAAATCATTTTTTAAGGGAATTTAAATAATCGCACTTGATCTGCTTTATTTCTTTCGAATGATTGAACAGCAAGCATTCTAGCGTTTCTACCTAATTTTGCTTTCTCTTGAATTAATCGATGGCTCAATGGAAAACTGCACGGATCATTTTCAGAATAATAATCTACAAAAAAAAGAAGATTTCTATTACAATTTTCAAATTCTTATTCATACTTGTAAATGGATTTGCAACAAATTTTTCTTCCAATAAATGATAACAACACGCAACATTAGCGACGGCACGTACAGATAGATTTTCAACAAAATGATTTAAAAGTGAACAAGATAATGATCCACATGCATGAAGACTACAAAGAAGAAATGATGATGAATAACTATCAAATGTTTCAGAGAATAATTTTTCGAAATTAGTTTCACTATTAACAATAGTTGATGTTGTTTTATATTTTATAGTATCATGCAGTTCTTTTTGATATTTTGATAAAGTTTCTATGCGTTTTTCGCCACTATGTAAAATTTCTTCGCTGGATTCGATACCAAGAACATTTCTTTCATAATCGTAAGATATTTTTACACCTAAATAGCCACGACCACTTCCATAATCAATTATCTTGAGAAATTGAAGATAACATATAGAATTATAAAAATCAAAATATTTATTTTTACCGAATCAATATTAACCATATTAGCTAATCGGTTAATAATCGGAGCTAAAATTTCTACTTCATGTTCTTTTTTTGGACTCATAAATGTTCGAGTTGTATGTTTCAATGATTTTAGTTCATTTTCACATTTTTCTGGTAAAATTTGTTCTTCAAATTGTTCACGTGTGTATGTGATTTGCTCAATTTTTCTTTTCCAGTCAACTATTTGATCAATAAGTTCTTCTAATAAATGCCTTGCCGGTGACCTTTGTTTATAACGTTTTTCAAATAAATCATAAAGATCAACTGTGTCTTCTTGACGAATCCATTCAGGTACATAAGTATTCCAATGGTTACAAGTTAAATAATCAACATTATGNTGCTCAGTCATTCAATTTCTCTATCTAGAACATAGAGTTTCTTTGGTTTTGAAAATGAACCAAATTGTAAAATTTTATTCAAAATTCTCTTATTCATTAAAAACTCGAGATATACATCTTAACTCAAACATCTGTGTTATTTCATTAATATTCTCTTTGTCTTAATTTCTATTTTCATTATTGAGATTAAGACGATCAGAATTGTATGACTTGAATTTAATTAAAGATTTCAACTAACAACAATAAATAAAAATATTTAAAAAAACCACAAAATATTGTTTTGCAATGCTTTTTTTTCAATTATTTATCTCAACGACGAGCAAACCAATAGAAAATTGTTGCTCCACCAAGGGCTAATACTAATTTGCCAAGTTGAATACTACCCCACGAAGTTAATAATGTTTTTGCTTTGTCTGACTTAGCATCAAGTGTTAAAAATTTAAGTTGTTCAGTAACTGGATATTCAAGCAACGCACAATATGGAATTCCAGCTACGAAAAATTAGAAAATTAATTTTCCAATGAAAAAAATATTTTGATATTCTTGATGAACTTACCAAGCATTAAACCCGAGCCAATAAGCCAATAGTTATCTTTTGTTTGTTGATAAGTTAATGCGCCTGAAACCCCACTTATAATTAACAATAAATTTGTTAAATATTTTGATCGTTTATGTGCTGCAATCAATTGTGGTATTGCATGTTCACCATCCATATGCATACGAGCATCATGATTAATAAAAATTTCACCTAGGTCACTACCAACGCTCATAATAGATGACCATAGTGCTAGCTAAATACGAAAATTATTGTTCAAATTAATATAGAGAGAGATTTCTTTCTTTTTACGTGAACGTGAACACTTTCAGCAGCAATTGTATTAAAAAGGCTACGCTGAGCAGTAGGCATGTTATATTTTTACTCTTTAACTTCAAACGAGTAGTGATGATTCATCGAAAAAAAGAGAAAATATGATGATATCTTAAAAACCATTGATAAGACCGAAAATAAATTACAAAAATTGAAATAAAATATGGAATGTTTTAAATAATTCATTTGTCAGTCGTTAAATTCTATTTTATAATGGTTGTTGCTAGGCAACTCCAGCAAATGAAATACATCGATGTCACTGTTTAGAAATTGGAAAAAATATGAAAAACTTTCCGGTTAGCTAATATAGTTTCCACAAAAACAAGAGCTAGGCATCTATGTCGCTTTTATGTATGCTATTCAACATGTTTTTAATTCTAACATATATATCTTTCCTTATATACAAAGTATTGCAAAAAACGATGCGACTTATGTATATGTGTATATAGTATAGTAGTGCTTTCAAAATTTCTATTCGTTCCACATTTCTCCTATTTGAGAAACTGCTATTTTATTGCTATTTAAAATATTTATCCTCATTCGCATCGACAGCTAGAAAGATGAACTTCTAAATCTTATCGTAACTTTTTAATGTCGTGAGCGTAGATATAGTTGAAGTGGTCGTTTTCATACTGTAGTCTCTTTCTTAAATACGTATAGATAGGACATTATCGCCAATTTATCCTTTTTTTTCTTCGCCAACCCAAAAAGAAAGAGGATAAGTCTATTCACCTTTTTTTATTATGTCGGCTTGTTTATACAATCCAAGATAAAATATTTCTTTCTTTCTTTTGAATAATTACATGTGAATTTTTATTTGTTCTTAGAGTAAAATACATTTAAATGATCAATTCTTACGATGAATCAATATTTATTTAATCTTATTGTTACTCAAAAGATGGATATTTCCCATAGATTCATTTTTAACGAAAATATTATTTCTAAATTGTTTTTTTAGAAAACGACGAAAATGTGGAGGAAAAAATATCGATTATCAAATGGTTAATTTTTCTCAATCATTAAAAGTCAATTTTTTAATTATCGAACTCTGAAACAATAGTTGATCATGCAATTCGTGCTTTATTAAATCTAATATAACGGAAAAAAAACACATCAGTATCGGTGTTTATGTTCATCAACAGCTTGATTTACGTATTGGTACAGTATTTGCATGCTCTCAAACTTTACATTCATAACATCTATTTGATTTCTATTAAAAGTAAATAAATAAATAAACATAATGGATATTAAATAAGAAAATATAAATATTGCAGAAAAGCTATATATCTTGATTCAATTAGTTATACTTCCTTTTCAATCAAGATATAGTTTAGTTTTTACTATTTTTCTAAATTAAAAGGAATTTTGCAAAAATAAGTATGATAAGAAAGTATAAAAATAACAAATCTGTAGGAGCAGACTTGTCATATTTAGATTTTGTTTTATTCGAATAGTGAACTCACGTTGTTTCAATGACAAACAAGCATGCATCGGTACTTCTGCAGTAATAGAAATAAGCATTTTCTCAATTTTGTTTTGGGCATCATCTAAACAAACAAACACTCTACTTTAGTGGCAAGATATTAATTGCGCCTATTTGGAAGTTCAGTAAATGAACTCGAACAGTTTGAACACAATGTTGCGATAATCTATAATCAAACGATAAACTACAGTTTTCGGTTAGGCAACCGACTGGTCGTTAAAATTGACTCGGCTTTTGTGATATCGATCAGCTTTAATTCACATTGAACGTGTTGAAAACGATTGCGTTTTAATGCTCATTGAACATTGATAGTGAAAAAAACAAGAACTAGATTAATTTTATAAAAAATTTCAATTTTTATCTATTATTCGACAAAAGAGATTCAAGCACAGAAAAATAAACAGAAGAAATTACTAAAATCCATTTAATGTTATTTATA
>OENM01002540.1:0-16398 GCA_900239745.1 Rotaria magnacalcarata
ATAGTCGTAAGTACTCCTGGCGTGAGAGATGTGGGTACCTGTTGATTTGTGTCTTTATGTGGATTTGAAGGGTTCTTTAAGGTTAGACTGAACTGTAATTGATGAAGGTGGGGTGAGGAGTACGAACTATGTGTGTTTCTGACTGTATCAGCGGAATTATTACTATAAGATTCTATAGCATCGTAACAGATCATGTCGTATAAGCATACACGAATCGTGCCATATGAAGTACTATCAGATCTCAGAGACTACGATTTTGTGTACGGTTTTTCGTATGATCCTACATGATCGTATACGAATCTGACATCCGATCAGATATGAGCTTGTATGAATCCATACCTGATCTTACTCTCTGATTGTTCGACCTGGGTATCCACATTTTATAGATCACAAAAGTTTTTAATTGTTATCTTAGGCCATTTTCGATGACGATACGTCTAACTAGACCGTGAAGATAAATGAAAAACTTTCTTCCAGAATATTGGTAAAGAATTCTGTTCTTCCCCAAAGTGGTAGAAATCCCACGTATTACCCATATAGAATTTTGACATTTGCTTTATGAAATTTGAATATTTTCATATAGTGATTGTCAGAAAAGCAAAGTTTCTTCGATATCATTGCAAATAAATAGACCTCTGTAAATCATTTGCACATTACGGAATACGGTTTAAGGACCAAACAGTGTTGAAATGCTATTGGAAAAGTGCTATGGTATTGTCTATCATAAATCAGTATTTTTCTATAGCAAAAACATCGAATCTGAATATTGTTACCCTATTGCTAGGTAACTTCTCAATTAATATTTATGTTCTAACTTTCTATGCTTCACAGCACCCACAAGTGCTGAGCTGGTGCTGAGCTGGTGCTGAGTAGATGCTGGGCAGGTGCTGGGCAAGTGTTGGGCAGGTGTTGGCAGGCGCTGAGGTGCCAGGGTGCTGGGTGCCAGCACTTACCCCCTTGTCGTCAATGATTGAATTTGTCCTAAGCAAAGTTATTGAGCCTAATAACAACATTAGGCAGCAAAATATTTTTATTAAGGCAGTACATGTAAATTAAATAGAAAAATGCATCCTTTTAGTAAATGAAGTCTTCTACTATCGAAAATTGAAACGTTTTATATACTTCTTTGATGAAAGGAAATATTCTTTTATACGTTTCTCATTAAAAATTCCTCCATTCCAAATAAAGAAAATTTGCTCGTAGTTGGATTATTAATTAAAAATCATGAAATCGTTGGGAAGTTAATAATCATCATATGTTAATCACTATTAAAAATAAATCAAAACAATGAAACTTTTTATTGAACCTAGATCAAACTCCCTTATAACTTTTGTCATGAAAATAATTCTCTTATTATTTCAATTAGTCATTCCAAGCAATCATCTGTCTCATAGAATTTACCAAAACAGCCTACGGTGTAGGCATAAGCAGCTAAGCTTAACGTTTTGATTTTTCTGATTCTTTTGATTCTTTTTTGATCTTTTTGATTTTCTTTGTTTAAAATCAGTTGATTTTAAATCAGAAAAATCAAGAGGAAAATAAAAGAAGTCAGAAAAAATGATTTCAGCTGTTTTCCCCTTGCACTATAGTCAGTATCGTGAAGTCAGATTGCAGTGCTCCATATATCGGTGAGGTCAATATCAGTTTTTCAGTATCTTTATCGAAACTACATGTTCATAGGAGATGCGGAATTAAAGTTGTGGAAAACACTTGTTTTTGCTTACAATGTCCTGAATATCAGTAAGCCGCTTCGAGCATTGCTAAGTCTCAGCTTCCACTAGTTACTGTTTGGTTGATCTAACCGATTGACAGGGGCCCGGTCCACTGTTTCACCGGTCTCAACCGGTGAGACGGTGAACGATTAATCGTCACCGTTGCATCCCTAATAATAATAGATGAAAAATGTTACTGTGTTATATCGTAGTCCATCACCTATATATTGTGCTCCTTCATTTGTTATTTTATTGCTCCTTAGATCTAGTGTGGTAAGTGTCTGTACCAAAAAGTGAAGATGATTTTGTAAGATGTAATAAGAGATAGACAACTTACTGTGTTATATCGTAGTGCGTCTCCAATGCATTTTGCTCCTTGGTCCGCAATTTCATTGCCGTAAAGTTTTAGTGTAATGAGTTTCTGTGTGAAAAAGTGGAGACGATCGTATGACATATAATAATAGGCAAGGAATGCTACCTGGTTATATCGTAATGCATCAGCTAGATGCCGTGCACCTTGATTTGAAAACCAATTGCTTTGTAGGTCTAGTGTGGTGAGTGTCTATGTGAAAAACTGTAGGATGAGTGCATAAGACACATAAGCAAATAAGAGGTGTCACCGTATTATTTCGTAATCCATCGGCCAGATATTATACTCCTTCGTCTTCAAATTGATTGTATTGAAGATCAAGTGTCGTGAGTCCCTATGTAAAAACATGCGACTGATTTCATGAAACTTAATAGTGGTAAAGATTGTTACTTTGTTTTTTCTTAATAGATTAGCTAAATGGTTTGCTCCTTCTTCTGCAAGTTCATTTGTATCAAGAATTAATTTGGTGAGTGTCTTTGAGAAAATGCTGAGCTACTTGAACAATATATAGCAATAGATAAAGAGTACTACCGTATTATATGGTAATGCATCAGCTAGATACTCTGCTCCTTTGCCTCCTATTCGATTGCAGTGGAGATCTAGTGTATCGAGTTTCTGTGGGGAAAAGCGGAGATGATTGAATGGCATGTAATGATAGATAATGATTGTTACTGTGTTATATCGTAATGCATCAGCAAGATATTGTGCTCCTTGGTCTGCAATTTGGCAGTGTACAAGATTTAGTTCGGTGATCGACTATGTGAGAAAGTTAATATGATTGTATGATACGCAACGACAGATAAAGAGTGTTACCGTGTTATATCGTAATGCGTCAACTACTTGATGCAATCGTTTGCCTGCGATGGCTTGCAATGATATATTTAGTGTGGTGAGCGTCTGTTTGAAAAAGTGAACATGGCTTCATCATATGCAATTGGCGATAAACAGTGTGAAAATTATTGGGCGTGTGTTGTGAGTTTGCTTGCAAATAAACAGGGCTCACCCACACTCACACTCGACAACTAAACTTTAATGGACCCCTGAGATAGGTAACGCTTTTGAATCATTACACATCAGCAGCGACCTTTGTCTGCATCATTATTGCATTCAATATTTCTCGAAGTATGGTAATAAAGTATGAAAAGTTACTAAAAGTGAACGACTCAGTATTTTTTTCTTTATAGCTATTCATTTTTTCTTGAACTTTTGATTTCACGACATGTGTTTCACAGATAACTGAAAGTAAAGCATTTCCTTTTTTTCTTTAATAAAATCAGTAGTAAAGAATAATTGCAGTACCTTAATAAGATGGCGTCGCGAATAGTATATTGATACAAGTCAAAAGAGAAAACCTAAGAATATATTGTAACTCTTCAAAATAAACCATCGAAGTTAAGTTATCAATTCGTCGCTACAGATGAAACAAAGATTCATAGGTCACTTAGCACTTCAATTTATAGATCTTGATTATCAAGATAAACAAAAATTACACGTAATATAGCGCCACGAAGTTTTAAAATATGTTATTCGATTATGCCATCCAATAATCGAATCGATAATAGGTCAATTCTTTTTCATTAGGGCAGTTTGCTTCTGTATTAAAAGATTTATGAACTAGATAATGTCGTGAAGTTTATTCCATGATTCAATTAATTTCAAAAGACAATTCACTTACTCTAAATTATATCTAAATTGATTGTAACACTATTTTTTAACAGAAATATTTTATTCACTGCATTCACACTACACAGGTCGAGCAATCCGACAGTAGGCACCTATCGGAACCCATCCAATCCGACTGCAATCCAATATGATTTTATCGGATCCTGTCAGATCTTACAGAATTATCATTGGATTCCGGGTTGAGGAATCGATGTCGGATCCTCAGTGTCGGATTCCTATGAATTCCAACGAAAAACCGTTGGATGTCATCGGAAGTTCATAGGATTCCGACACTGAGGATCCGACATCGATTCCTCGACCCGGAATCCGATAGAATTGTATCGGATTGTAGGATATTTCCAGGTTCCTATCGAATCCGATATCGGATCAGTCGACCTGGTTAGTTCAAATCTACCATAACTATTGAAGTAAAATTTTACTAGTATAACGTGGTATTCATTTTATTTGACTATGAGAATCTATTGAAGCTCATTTTAAGATGGCATGGATGTTAGAATTTGAAAGTTAATCAAAATAATAATCTGCTACGACAAATGATGAATTTTAAATGATGAAAATTAATTTTACCTCGTACCGGTGGTACCTATCAATGATATTGTCCAATCTTGAGCAAACATTACGAGTTGAGTAGATCAATGTGATAGTATCCAGTTTGTCCAGAATACGGTAAACCAGTTCAATAGGTAATGTGACAAGAGTTACAGGAGTTCTTTCAGACATTATTGTTGCTTTTCATCGAGCAATATGTTCCTTTAAAATGAATGTCTATTGAAAATTACTTATTGCTTTCTATCAGTAAGTTTTTTGCAAATATGACATAAACTTTCAACATATAGTCTTTTATCTTCATTCACATTTCATACTAGAGCTGTTATCTTATTCTTTTTGAATATGTTTGAGTTCCCTTGAATTTTTCTTTCTTTCTTTTGTTTTGTTTTAGCAAACAATAAAAAAAATAATAGACTAGAGAAAACCTTAATAAAAACTTCATATTTTTTATTTTACAACGTCGATAAAGGATAAAAAAAAGCTTATCAGCGCAGTCTCTGCGGGGCTAAAATGTAAAACTCACATATTTACTCTCGCCTAGTTTCTCTCTAAACAGAAGTTTTAGTTTTTGATGTAGACCAGCTTTAAAGTTTTTCAGCGATATTTACCAATATTTTAAGGTTTAGACGATAAAACTCCTGTTACTTGATAGTTGGCAATTGTAGGACAAGAAAAATATTAAAAATTTATATGAAAGATTTTTCATATACTAAAGTTGTCTTATTCGTTAGGTTGTTGAATATTGAGAACAAATATAAGGTAGAATCTGAAGAGTCTTTTTAGAGCTTATGATATACTATAAAAGTTTTAAAAAGTATGTATCTCTGTTTCCGATAAATATAAATTCAAATCGATTCTTAAACACTGTCTGATTGCCAATAAATAATATACTAGCAACCCTACTTTCACAATATTTCCTTCTCTCGCTTCTATGTGTCTAAATTTAAATTTCAAAAATAACAAATTGCTTTTACTGTCTGATTCTTTATTCCTATTAATGTCGAATTCCTACGGATAACTTTGCTTTAATAATATACTTATACTTTTTATTTTCTACAAAAGCATAATAAATTATCGCAAAGCAAATTACTGATGCCTGTAATGCAGTTGCTAACGTCTGTAATACTATTGCTAATGTCTGTAATGGGGTTTGAGGGGTAAGAGTGGGCTATATCTCGCATGGGTATTTCTCCAATAGTGACTGTGAATGGGGCTGGGTAGGGGATGAGAGAAGCAACCACGACGCTTTTCGATCTTGCTTCAGGATCTTGAGACTGAGGGTGTGTTTTTATTAATGATAGATTCAAAGCTTAACACGGCGTTTCGTCTTTGCTTAAGGAATTCATCAGGTATTTCAAGAATCTAATACAACATTATTATACACATATATTAAGGGTGTAAGCAACGACACTTATACATATATAAAAAACAAATTAAATCATTAAACAACCCTCTAGAATTCGAAAATAGGAACAAATTAGTTCAGTAAAGGAGTTTTCGAAACAAAAGCAGCCAAAAAGAAATAATTATTATTAAAATTCGAAAGGAGTACTCTAAATATAACGATTTAATCTGTTCGAGATCGTAGCAAAGTTTACTAGAGCGTGAGGGTGAGGGTGCGGGATAAATAAATAAGCGAATTAACAATGTGGTAAAGTATAAATAGAAGAACAAGCATATAAATAAATAAACAAATAATTATATGAAAATATAAATACACTATGCGTTTGGTATGTCTTTTAGTTTTTTGTTTTTGTTTTAACTTTTTGCTTCGAAATTTTTTCAGAACATTTTATATTTTTTTTTTAGTGAAAAATGGAAAATAAATTTTAGTTTTGATTAAGGATATGAAAGAATAAAGAAATCAGAGATGCTAACAGGCCACTTTTTTCCGGCCTGATCTGGCCTGGTACCTGGCATGTTACGACCAAGCCAGGCCAATCTATTGCCTGGCCTGACACGATCGAGCCTGGCCTGTCCTGCAGTCATACATGAAACCAAAAAAATTATGTGTATTTTTATAACATATTCATTAGGCTCAATTTTGGTCATGATGTTGAGGATTAATGTGATTATTTATTTATTTTCTTAACAGTAATAATATTAAAAAAAGTTGTTTTATATATTAGAAAATAAAAACTCTGAATTAACACCACTAGCATTTCACATAAGAAGCAACCACTATTAAACAATTTATAAATATGAACTGTTATAAAGTAATAAAAGATTAAAACGCATTGGCTACTTTGTCTTCGTTTCTTTGATTTAACTTTTTTAATTATTGCATCTTTAGTGATAATCGTGGGAGTAAATTCAATCCAATCATTATTCGCTTTCTTTTTTTCTGAATTTGCAAATGGGGGGAAAGAGACGTTTCGCACTAACTTTTCATTCCGATTTCCCTGTATTTTTTTAAGTTACGATATCCTGACCAACATGTGTTATGTACTTTTGGTAAAAATTTCTAAAGGCAAAAACCAATGCCAAACACCCCCAGACGGATTACCGAGTGTCCGAGACACTGGTACGAAATGTCTTCGTCCTGCAATGGTTCATGACGATACCTACCCATGTAGCCGATAATGGAAAATAATGTCCATTATTTTACATTATTTTCGTAAATAATGTGCATAATGTAATTAAAATGCAACCTATTTCATGCACTATTTTCCAAATAATGGGAAACTTTTTTAATAATCTATTGTTTTCTAATGAATTATTTCAAATTTTACTATTATTTCCCTACAATGAATTATAATTCATCAAAGTTTTAAAATATCATGGGGGCTAATTAATTTCAAATTTTCACGCTTTCAATGTATTAGATTCCATTATATTTTAAAACTTTGATGAATTATAATTCATTGTAGGGAAATAATAGTAAAATTTGAAATAATTCATTAGAAAACAATGGATTATTGAAAAGTTTCCCATTATTTATGAAAATAATGGAAATAATGTCCATTATTCTACACTATCGGCTACATGCGTAATACAGAACTCAGCAGATAGAATCATTCCAAGGCAATTTGAACAGGCTAGACAGGTTAGCCTGGCCTGACCTGGTGGCCTGGTTGCTATTTGCCTGGCCTGCTACAGGTCAGGCTAAAATGTGAAAAATCAGCCTGACCCTATAGCTTGGCCTGGCAGGCGAGCAGGTCAGGCTGGCATCTCTGATCTGCACCTCACTAGTTGTCCATTTCTATTAGTTACATTCCATTATATACGCTAGAGTGATCATGTTTGGGCAGATATAGACAAAGAGGAAACGGTAACGCAAGAGAACAATGAGAGTTTATCAGATCAATGCATAAATATAAGGGCACTGCGAAGAGGATAAAGTACATAAAGTGAACCGTAACGGTAAATACCGTTATACTGATTATCGTCGCACATTATTTTTATCGTGTCAAATATGGGGTGTGGGTTTGGGTGACTTCATGGGGAATTTGAATTTGCGGCAATTCAAAATGCTTATACCGCTATACTGCTATACCGTTATAGTATTATAGTGGTAGCTAGATGTCGCAGATCCCTTAGAGAGACAGGGATGTAGGTAGCCACCCCCCCNCCCCCCCCCCCCCCACATCCACACATCCACACATCCACACTAGGTACTCCATCGTATGGTATAGTAGGATAGCGGTATACTGCTTATACCGCTATACCACTACGGTTTTTATTTTGTCGTAAATAGAAATGATTTTAATGAATTCGATTTTGCCGCAAATTCATATTCCCCATCATATAGTTTGAGTATGGGCTGGGAAAAGATCGATAAACACACCCGCCCACACGGATCCTCAAGATATAATTCTCGAAACGGATGATTACTAATTTTGAATTGCAGATAAAATGGCGTACAGACCAAATATGATTTTCTTGGTATGTACCGAATTAATAGAAAATCTTTCTTATTTGTTTGATCATCGTAATTGAAAGAAATAAACATATTATTATTGTATAAAATTCCAATGGGGAAAATATATTCTGACATTCGCTTATTCAGATGTGTTCTGAATAGTTCCGAATATATTGTTTCCCTTTTATAAAAATGCACATAAATAATCACTTTAGTCTGTATTCAACAAGTCCGATTATTGATAAATATTTGAAACAATATTCTATATACTCAAAAACTCAGTTTATTAAGAAATGAGAGAATGCCAAAAGGAAGTCCTTCTATTAACATTTAAAAGTGATAAGAGTTTTATGATGTTATCGGTTTCGACGATGTTTTTACAATTACTCATACTTGGGAGCATACCAAGAGAACCATGTTTGATCTGCGCGTAATTTTATCTACAATTCGAAATTAGTAATAATCCGGTTTGAGCACTATATAATATCGATTCTGTCTTCCTTATTAAACAGATTAGATATTCGAATCTACTGATATCTGAATACTATTACTATTACTATTATGGATGCAACGAATGCTGCTTCGAGAGCTGCTCAAATGGGCAAAGTAAGTTGATAATATATTATAATATTAGATGGTTTCCCATGTTCTTAATTGATCACTAAGATGACACCAACGGGGAATTTCAACATGGAAGGATCCGGTGTGAAGAGCTACAGTGGTAGTTATGGAGTTGGTATTGGTGTTCCTTTGAACAATGGTGGTGCCAATCAATCTTCACTAGGACTTGGTGCATCAGTCAGCCAAAATTTTGGTGCATCTAATGTAAGCGAAATCATGTATTTTTAACTTATATTCATTATTTTCTGTTTATGAAGGGTTATCGATACTCAACGAAACCAGACTTTGGCGTCGGTTTGTCATATCGAAAACAATTTTGAATATGATATATTTGTTTAATATGATAAAATAAATTTTAACCGAGAAAAGGCTATTCAGTCATTTGTGGCCATCCGCATCCATTCGTGGCCATGAGTAGGAATAAATGTGATAACGTCGAAAGAAAAAACATCAAAACATGAATGTCGAAAAATAGGGTGTGGTTGTGGGCAGCACTCTTCATCTAGTCCACACCCACACTCACACCATCCTCCAGACAAATAATTCCAATTTATCTAGATTGAAGTAGCGCATCTTTTTTAAAATCTGATCTACATCCTGCGTGAATGATCCATTTCTTTCTCCATTGATGTCACAGAGTGAGAACAGAAGAAAAAGTAAGAGAAAGAAGTCGATTTATTATTTCACCTTTCGTGGAAAGAAATGTAGCTTATCTCAAGAAGACAAAGAAACACGTGCCTGTTTCGTTAGCCCTTGTCAGAGTTACATTATTGTATCAAAAGATGGATGCTTCAATTCTTCCTATTTTTGTCGTATTTCACCTTCTAATACACAGCTGCTTATGTGCATGTGAGTTATTTATAAACTACTGAATTTGTCCCCTTCAAGTGGCTGATCGTCTTTATTTTTAAAAAGATTCAATTTCACAGGATGGCAAGGCAAAAGTTCTAGTTAAATAAGATATGCTAGATAGAAAATTGAAAAGTGCCTCTCGTCAGAGGTAATTAAGACAGACTACATGAGTGCACGTTTTTAGGCGCACAATCGAGATTAACACTTCACCAGGGTGGAATTTCCCAGAAAAGTCAAACGAAATCATTCTTTAAAAGCTACATTCAATCACAAAAAACTTAGATCGTCAGATAATTGAAATGGGTGCCATCTTTTTTTAGAAGGCGTTTATGGGGCGTACGGCTCTTGCCTGTTTTCCCATTCTTCGATTCTCAACTACGCGGGATTCTCCTCGAAAACATCCATTTCAAATTTTGATTCACAATTTTTCTACAGTGCCGATGTTGTGACTTTTTCTTCTTTGTCTAACTTGAACAGTTCTACTAGGAACTAATAATATGTGTCTTTCCGTGTTTTCTCTTCTCTCTTTTTCTGTCTGCCATGTTGTGTGCCATAGGGTGAAGGTCTACAAGTCACTCTACTTTTGTTCATGCCATTTCTTCATTTTCACCAAGAATAAACTCGAGATTAAGATAAAGATTAAGCCAAAACGTTTTCAATGGCAACGACGAAACAGGGAGGAATACAAATATACCTTGAAGTAACCTTTTCGGAAATTGAAATTCTGGATTTTCGATCTCAAAAGTGATTGAAACATTAGTTCAAGTTATGCCATTGGATGCAGCTTTATATGGGTTATCGAAGTTCCGAAAGCTTTTCTGAGAATTCCTATCAAAAATTTGAATATTGATCTTTTTCCCTACTGAATGAAGTGACATATCCAGTTTTGCATGGAAAGTCCAATAAAAAAATATTTTCACTCAAATATATTTTTTGATATTTCTCGATGCGCTCGCTAATGAAGTGTTTGATAAGAGCTGATAACATCTTCCATGAGTAGTTAAAATTAAAAATGAGAGACAAAAAGAAAAGAATCTACAAAATGAATCACGCAGCTTACAGATGGATCAGCCAAAAAATTATCCAGGCCAAAGCATGAAATGGTCAAAAAGTAGATAAATAACTGACGCTCTTCATTACGTAGAGAAGTTAGATCGACAAGAAAGCAATTTTCAAATGTAGTCGTTTAATTTTTATCATCAGATTTTCCACCTCTCGATGCGACGTGGCAAAAAGAAGCAAAGACAGTGGTTGGATCAGACCAAATTAGTGAACCCGGTGGAATATTCATTGATCGCCACAATACATTATTCATCGCCGATCAGTATAACTACCGAATACTGAAATTGGAATATGGATCAGTTAAAACGACTCTGGTGATGGATGGACTTAATTATCCAGATGATCTAGTCATTGATTCTGAAGGTACAATGTTTATAGCAGAGAAAGAAAGTCTTACTCGCTGGCCTAAAGGTGCTCGTAGTGGTACTGTTCTCGGCCGAGCTCAATGGTTATTAAGCGTTGCATTAGACTCAAAAGAAGAATATCTCTATGTCACAGATTATATGACCTCATATGTAATGAAGTATTCGGCGAAGGGAGGAGCAGAGCAGAATGGCACGATTGTGATTCCAGATACATACGAACAAAAATAGTTCAGATATTACCTGATGTGTACATAGAATAGCTCTTTAGAATAGAGGAAAAAATAGAATTGTAGAAATTGAACAAGACATGTAAGTAACTTTTTGCTCTGCATGTGTGGGACTCTCTTTCTCCCTCTTAGCTTGGAGCGTTGCAGTGGATGAAAATGGCGCAATCTATGTGGCAAAATTTGATGGTAATGTGGTCAAATGGAAGAAAAATGAATCAGGCAAAGGAAAAATTGTCGTAGATCAACTAGGAGAACCACGTGGTATTTCCGTTGATTCTCATGGAACTCTTTATATTGCGAATTGTGGAGGGAATAGCATTGTGCGTGTCCTGGCAGGGAGCAAGAATGCAACCATAATTGCAGCAGGAAATGGAATTGGAGACGCACCCAATCAATTGTATAATCCCGATGACCTAGCCTTTGACAGTTACGGAAATTTATATGTTTCTGATTATGGTAATAGTCGAGTACAAATGTTTAAAATCAACATCAAAAGTTCCAGTAATAGTTGATCATTTTTTCTCCCTCTATTGTCTCTTGGCATCTTCTTTTTTTCTTTTGAACAAAAATTAATAAGATTTGACATTTTCATAAGAGTTGTAGGATAATAATCTCGTCTGCAACAATAAATAAATGAAACTTTATTAAAACTATTTTTACTACTTCAGTACCATAAAATAACAAAACTATCTACCAAAAAGAATACTATGATTTTGATAATATCAGGAGATTTAACAATCTCTGTTTCTCATAGTTCTTGAAGTTCATTTTCTAGCCGAGATAAATTGAAGTGATATGGTTTCTTTGGTATATGCTAGAGACTACAATCAATTGGCACTGGAAGGTTTAGCAGTGATAATTGAGTTAAATGTTGGATCATTGACAACAGGAAAAGTTCATCATTCGGTAATACATGTAAGTTGTTTAATTAATATTTGAAAATGTTTCACAGAATTTATTTAACAGATAAAAATTATTCAATGATTTGTCTTTGGTGCGATATAATTAATTCTACCTTTTTGATTACTTTATTCAGATAGTTATATAATTTACTATCATTAAATAATGTTGATAAATAATCTAGATCGATAGATAATGATGATATCTGTTGTGCTTCTCGTAATAGTTGTAACAATACTGATGGCGTTACTAACGGGTGAGGCAGAAGAAATTGCCGACTTTTGATAGACTTTTATCTCTAGTTAGGCTCTACTGCAAAATTTGGTTCTGATGCTAAAAGACAAAGCATTTCAAGCAGATTTTACTAATATATTCTTTCTAGAATAAGCATGCACCATTCTTCTATGACATTAGAAGTGTTCGATAGCAGAAAAACACCACTTGCTCAACTACAAAATTAGATATATGTAAAAATCAATACTTACCCAGCTAGGTTGAGTTAAAATATTTCGTTTTTCCAGTAAGAGATGTAGAAGTTTCTGGTGTGTCTCGTGGTGTGTTGGGTTTCATAAACCTAGTTACTTCTCCTTCAAAACCTACAAAACATCAAATACACGTTCACGGGTCAGGGAATCCTACTTTTCTTAAAGAATTTTCTTAAAACTTAGACTCACAAAAATGATTCGTTTTATGTACAAAGATTCAGAATTTCAAGCTCTACAAAATGCTCGATTTGATAAGGATTGACATTTGTTGTAACTGGATAACAATGTTGAAATGTTTTCACTACCGTGAAGGTGCGCCGAAAAATCGATAATTGGGTAAGCTTTGTAGTCGGGTTTGAAGATAGTAGAAATCAGTATACCCATGTGGTTTTCTGGCTAAAAACACAAGTAACGCGACGTAAGCGTCGCTAACCCTCTACTGAAATGGGTGACCATGTTTAATAAATAGTTAACAATCATACAAGTTTTGGGGTAAGAATTCAACAATGCTATGTTCCATGTCTCTGTGTATGGTGATAAATAATGAGGTATATTGATAGTTACCGAACTTAGCAGTCAAATTTATCCAACGTATTGGCTATTGTGTATAGTTGGATGTGGATTGTTAGATGACCTTTTATTTAGATTCAATTACTAAAAATCTCATTGACAGTTTCATAAGTAATATATTGCTTAGTTCGAGAGAGTTTTTAATATTTTATTTGATTCTTTTAATAAACCAAAGGTTCATGAGAAGTCTACTCTGTCGTTTTGCAACATTCGGATTGAAGTCTATAAATATATGAATACCGTTTGAATCAGATTTTATCCTTACAAGCGATCCAAATATGAAATTATTGCTAAACGAGAACATCTCAGGTACCTCTTTGTATGAGAAGACTATAATGTGGCATCTCATAAGAGATACTGAACGAGAAAACTGACTTGAAAAATTTCATCACAGTTACTTAAAGATATTATGTCTTCAACATCTGAATACACGCTTGAAAGTTAAAGTCTGATGACTAATAGTTTGTCCAACATGAAATTGTTAAAGTCAACAATAAAAGTTTGATAAAAATCAAATATATTCCTAGCTTACCATGCAAGATGATAAACGAAATCAATGTGTTGTATCAAGATGAGAAAACTTTCTAGTTTAAATTCAAAACAGAGGAGTCAGAGAGCGACTCTTTACAACACAGATTTCTAAGAAAACAGTTTTTTTATGTTGCTGAAAATGATGTGTTAATCTCGCTCATAATACCGTTTCGCTTTTCTTTTCATACGTTTGCTTTGAGCGAAAATGAGCGAGAAAATAAGACGAGGCTGTCAACGCATAGATATACTCCCCTCACGATTTATCATACTAAAACAGCTAACGCTAAAAAAATCAAGTTGATTGATGACAAAGATTCCAGAAAATACTTGAGATTATTGATGCAACAAAATTTTGCAAAAGCTAAGATTCAGAATGCACTATCTCTACGAGAAAGAGTTGAGCTAGTCCACAGGCGAGTGTTACTTGTAATCATATAAATATTTCACTTTTCAAGTGAACTTCGTATTATGTAGATGAAAAATGACCGGTGACATTTAGAACATTTAACAATATCATTATTTTTACTTCAATATTGATAATGGTTAGCAAAAAATACAACATAATAATAATTATATTTTATGTGAGAATTTTACTGATTTCCAAAGCAAAATATCTATGTTGTTAAGACCACTGAACTATAACGTTTCCAATGGAGTCCATTGAGTACTACTCTACTCCCCTAGATAGGCTGAAATTGATTGTTTATACGTGATATTTAACCTTAGTTTATCATCTTTATGCCTATAAACGTGTGATTTTCATGTAAACGAGACGATAGTATGATTTGAGAAGGAGAAAAATAAAGTATAATACCATTACAACAACAGAACGATTAATGATATTGTTTTATATCTTTGCAAACTATAGATATAGAGTGTTATTCCTAAAGAGTGGTGAAACGTTCGTTTATTCGAAGGTTCTCTATGAAATCCTACCGTCTATTTAATTTATCAGTGAACAATGGACGTAGTGACGTATTTTCCATTAAAACTTGCTCCATTTTTCATAGTCTAGATATAAGCATATACAAAGAATTTACTATTCTCGAAGGAAGATGGTGCTGTCATCTTTCAGCTTTTCGAGAATAAAGTGGTGTTTCTAGGGGGAAATATATGTATCTGATAGATCTCGCATCAAGATGACTCTGAGAGCCGGCAATCTAAGTTGATGACCGCTTTAATATGATCCATTCAGGAAAAACTCGAATCATGACCTAAGATATTCTACGTTCGTTGAATAATGCTTTACATATTTTCAAAAAAAAACTTTGAATTGAGTTTTTCTTTTAGAACTCATTAAAATTGTTTTATTATCAATAAGAGAAAGTAGATCAGTATATCTCGACAGAAATGAGAAAAACGAAAAGTATTTTCATTTGGACATGAACATCAAAGATATTCTTATTTCTCAGATGATGAACAAATCTTTTAAGATAATCGAAATATTAGATATATTTTATATTAAATTATGATGAAGTATTTTCTAAAATAAAACGATACCAATAAAGAAAGATCTATCTACTTTTGAAAAACTTTCTGTCATAATCAACAAATAACAGAGACTCCACTTTAATCGGTAAATGTGCAATACTACACATCTGAACCAACAGACAGAGACTACCTTTCTTTCAATCTTCATGGAGCACATAAACTTAGCTCAGCTGGCAGAATGGTACGCTCCAATGATTAATTGATGGTATTACATGTTTTTCTTACTTTTCGATATCATATAAAGGTTAATAGAAGAGACTATTCCATCAGATTTTTTTGTCCAGAATCTACAGTCAATCGATTCGGTCAATGATAATTGATGTGTATTTTGATCACCATCTGCTCTTCATAAGCTTCAGATATTCTTTCTTTGAGTAATATTTTAATAACTAAATGAAGTAAATTCATTGCAAGTGACGATGACAGGGTGTATAAAATTCATCTTTCCTTCGTAACAACGAAATAACTTAGTAGTGTAATACACGAAGAACTCATATTTTTCTATCAATTGATATAGATAAAAAATAGATAGGGTTTTACTTTTATGACGATGCGATACTTCTGTTCTCGATGTATTCCTCATACTTTATGTTCTAACAAATTCATATCGGTATAACCGGTGAACAACTTACACGGATTAAACAAGAACGGTCAATGTCAGCTGAAAACAGTGTGATTATGACTGAATTATTAATTCAATTCATAAAATGTATCATTAAAAGTAAACAAATCTATGCATGTATTAAGACATCATATTTATGCTACATATAATCTTGAATAGTTGATAAATAGAAACATGAAGCTATCTGAATTAACACAAAAAGGTTGAACAAAATCTTTTAGCGGGTCGTAATTAATCATTATCAGATCGAATTTTTTCTCAACAAACCGCGGTGCTGAACTACCACGTCATAATCGTTGCGATAATGAACTTAAACAGCTGCATGAAATTCTTCTGTCTACATTACTTCTTGAACAACAATTACATTTAACAGCAACTAATGAACATAAACGGTGTGTCAATGAAGTAACCCTAAAAGTCAACTATTAATTATTACATATAACAGTAAAGCACCTCGACCACCACCGTCTACTGTTGATTTTTATTTCAGTGATAT
>OENM01002541.1:0-16392 GCA_900239745.1 Rotaria magnacalcarata
GGACGATACACTAAATGATTTGTCTTTATTAGCTATGAAAGAGATTTTGTTGTTGATAATGAAAAAATAATTGGTGCTTTTGCCATTCAGCACAAAACAGTCGAGTATTATTGAAATAACTGCTATTTATTTATGTATTTATTTTTCATCTTTTCTCTTTATTGTTCTCATAAATTCACGTAATATAGCAGTATAGATACATTGAGTTATCCTTTTTTGAGAAAGTAGAAATTGAGGATCTGGTTTTGGTCGCCGAAAAAAATCTAAGTTATAGTGGTGGATGGGCTTTTTAAAGGTGATAGGGCAGTGCCCTACCACTAGAGAATTCCTGGTTACGCTACTAGTATAATCTGTAGTGAATCTCAGGTGAATTCGTTTTAATCTAAGAACTACTATTATTAAGCGAAAGTTTCACATAGCTTACTGCAATTTTGTCTAAAAAAGTCATTGTTTCCAAAATTATTGCTTTAAAGAAAGAAAAATACGAATGCCGAGCGATGAGTGGGGCCCCCTATAACACTTCGCACTAAATTAATAGAGACAAATTTGTGAGTCAAATTTAAAAACGAATTTCCGATTCAGTACATAAAATTTTAGTAATTTCTATACCTTAAAAGTATCTAATAAAAGTATTCTGAATATCGAAACCAATTTGGGTTTCGATAAGTCAGATAATAAATTCATTGTACTTCTCATTTTCCCGTAAATGTAACAATATTTTCAATTGTCTACGCTTGTTACTTTTCAATGAAGTCTTCATTTTAGATGAATGTGTTTTCAGATGAATTTTAATTTTTCGATGAAAATTTGCATTTAGATAAATTTTTAATTTTAGATGAAATTTTACTATGAAACTAGTTATACTCGAAAAGCGTTCCAACCAGTGGTTTTCGAAATTTCAAAAATTTAATAAGTTTTTGTATGTCTGAAATTTTTCGGTGCATGCGTACATTCATGCTGAGATTTTCTTGACTATTATCAATCATATCGATGTGCAATACTTGTTAGCAAGTAATGCTATTAACATTACTTGCTAACAACTATTGTACACCAATATGATTGATAGTAGTAAAGAAAATCTTAGTACGAATGTATATGTGTATTAGGGATTTAGATGTTTCTCCCTTCGTTTATTCTAAAATCGATAACTCACTAGTTTAATAAACAACATGTTGTATACACACATATATCTCTCTCTCCTCTGTTGAAAAGACAACATATATATTTATACATTTATATATATATGACGATAGATGTGGTGGGTCACTAGATAGAAGAAAGAGACAAAATAATAACATGTGAGGGTAGGCCCATAACAGTCGACCCCCCTTAGAGAAGATGTGTGCCCGCACACATGGTTCAGAAAAAAAAATGCTAACAAAAATATGATGATAAGCCATATATTTTCCATAAAAAACAACAACAACGAACAAGCAAAGGAGAAGGGTGTGGGTGTGGGTGTTCAGAGGATGAAGTATTCTACACACCCCCACCCCACACCCTCCTTGAGTACACGGATGTCCTTATGCAAAACAATAGGATATGCACTTTCCGGTTTTGCTCCTACACGACACCAGAACTGTCATTATTATATATAAACCATATAAAAATTCCACATCCACGATCTTTTGTCTGATTTCCTCCGATATTTGTTCAACTGACCCCATCAAGGCATATTTTTTTCTACTTTATTTGTACACAGAAATTGTAGATCTCATCACTTCACATCTATCCTAGAAAAGTCTCCTTGGGTCTTGACTCTATGACGGACAACCATAGGACATGAGTTGTACGGACAGACTGTGGATACCATGATTTTAGCAGTATTTATCATATTCGTGAAGAAAATTTTTCGTTTGTTAAGAAAGTTTTCTTACAGATTTGTACAGAATTTAATTCTCTATCGAATGGTATATGAGCCAAAATATGAACTATGACTATTGTTCTTAATAATCGGCTATTTTTCGTCTCACCGTTGAGTAAATACAATGCATTTTAGGGTGTAATTGTGGACTAGAAAAAAGTTTAACGGATCAGGCTGAAACTTTCAGGGATGACTACTACGAGTATGCTGCGCATTATTTGAAAGTTTGAAGCCACTTCATGGTGCAATTCTTATTGGACCGAAATCTGTATAAAACGTCCCACGTCCTTTATACTATTGGATTAAATTTGTACTACTGAACTTATACTCAATAGTCATTATAAATTATAAAGCATTTATAAAAATCCCTGTTGCAGTCGAATATATAACAAAGAGCACAAACCATTCCAAATACGTTTCATTATTAGATAAAGAATCTATTAAATTCTATTTGGAACAATTTGTTTGGATTTTGAATAATTTGAATTTGGATTTGGAGTAATTTAGATTCGGATTTCGAGTAACTTTCATTCAATTTAACTTCAACTTTGATCTGATCCAGAAACCTATCATACAAAGTGGAGCAAAATTGACATCCACCTTCCAAATGAAATTGAAAATATCAAGGACTTCGATCAACATCCATCCAATTGAACGACATATACATCCATTCTAGATTATGCTTTTCGATAAACTTCTTCTTTTCTGAACTGGTATCTAAAGTGTGTAATTTCTGACATCTATCCTCTTCTATAATTTGTATTCTAATTTCTAATTTTACCTCTTGCACTTATTTGTAATGCAGAGGCCTGAAGAGTGTTTCATTATTTTAATAAATAAATAACACAAAACGCGTCGGCGAAATTAAACTCTGCATTTTTTTAATTGAAGCACAAATTTAAATATATAATATTATATTATATCATTTTTCGACTTTGATCGATTACTGAAAAGTAAGAGTTGAGACTAGCAGATTGAGTTGTCTTTTCGTTAAGAGATAGGTTAATCTGTTTTGAGTTGCTTGTATATAACAGAATAATTTAATTTTGTGATTTAAAATTGAATCATATAGATTATTTGCCAACTGATGATTCCCTTAAGCAAGGATGAAACTAGTCTTGACTGGTGTTCACACCCATACCCATACCCCACACCCATGCTTTGCCACTTGATAATTAATATAAATAATTATGAAATACAATTTCTGTATTGTGGTTATTTCTCACACCCACACACTCCAATCATGTTACAATAAACAACCACTATAAAATTGATGTCATCTATTCTAGATAAACATAACTGAAACAACTGCAACGATTGCCTGATCTAAACAACGAAATCTGGATCGTAGTTAGCTTGACTGAATACTTCGGTAACGATATCTACCAGGTTCGGTAAATTTCTTTTGAATTTTATCCTACTTTGTGTAGATTATGTAACTTATCTATGAGCTTTACGTTCATTTGGATAGTTACAAACGTCAAAACTACCTGACGACTCCTTTTAGCAAGGACGAAATCTGGATCGTAGTTAGCTTGATGAAATTTTAACTATGTAGGATTTACTCCTTTTAACTTTAATTTTTGTATTTTATTCAACTTCGTTGTCGTCTTTTTCGGCTCCTTCATTGAATTAATTTGAAATTATTGGTAAATATTAAGGAATATTTCCAACTCAATATATAGTTCTAAATGTTCTTATGTAGTAAAAGATTCTAATGATACCTGATGATTGAAACTTTAAGCAAGGTTCGAAACGCGTCGTATTTTGCTTTGAATCACTATATTTTGAGTGTTTAACACATCCACATCCACAATGATTGAACTTCAGTGATATAGCTCTTAGGTCAATATATATGCCCACCAAATTTGGTGATTAGAAACGTTATAGGCGAATAACAAGATAACTTTGAAAAATAGCATTCATAGTGATTAAAGGGTGAGGGTAAGAGAAATGAAACCTTTATATCTCAGCAACGGAAAGATCTTGAACGCTAAAATGTTCAGCATATACCTAACTTTAAAAGCACTATCTATCGCTGTAATCGAAGTCGAAATTGAAGAATATCGTTGATCAAAGTAGGTCGTGGCTCTCGTGCAATGACTCCCAAGAAGTGATGACTGATGTGTTAGGTGGCATCTTCAACTTCTCTCGGAGCTTCTCAGCATCCCCGATTTCTCGGATACGTGATACGGTTCATTATAGATGAGATTTTCTTCATAGTCTGGTGAAACTATAAAAGATTTCGTGAAATGTATTTTTCACATCGTCTTTTGTTCATATTCAAAATTTTTGTCTCTAGTTTATTCATGAAAAAAAAAGCTACTGTGATGTCAAATAGTCAACCATGGTCATCCAATCGGGGAACTGTCGTGGATTCTGGGAGCTCACAAACCAAACATTGTTAACACCCTTCAGACCGCACTGGATGATTTCTTGCTTGATCTGGGCTTTGAAATTTTCTCGCTCGTCCTGCTTGATCAAATCAAACTTGTTGACCACAATGTCGTACTTAAGGTTAATCGCGTCGAGAAGACGAAAGACTTTGGTCATCTCCTTCATAGAGGTTGATAAAAGCACGACACGAGCTGTCAACCCTTTCCAAAAAGCCACATATTCCATACTAAAATACGTCGTGTCATCATTACGACCAGGAATGTCATATAGTCTGTATCCTTTTCCATCATAGGGCTCAATCTTAGTCGTTGTTTCGCCTGCTCCCGTCTTGGCCACCTCACGATCAAGCAATTTGTTGATCATTGTGCTCTTACCCGTCGATGTCAAGCCAAAGAAACCAATATTACGCCCTTGCATTTGGAGTGGAGTCGTCTGAGTAGCCAATTTCACCAGAGCCTCGGCTCCCTTTTGATCGTATTGTTGCAAGTCTTCGAATGATTCTATTTTCTGATCTTCGATATCCTGTCGGAGCTTTTCAAATTCTTGCAGTAGATGAACATTTTGCAGTTGAAATTCTTGCAATAGTTTCATAGCTGCAGGATCTTGTACATATTCACGTATTACTTCATGTGAGTGACCTAACAGCAAAAGCCCATGCATAATAGCAAGAGGTTATAACGAGTCATAGAAAAATTCCTAGAAAAATATCGCTCATTGTTCACTGACTGCAACATAACATATTTTGGAGAAATATAAACAATAACTATTCCAAATCTACTTTGAAAGCACTTGCTAACTGTATATTCAAAAAGTTTCTATAAGGTCTTATCTGTTAGTAACGGCGGCGCCGTTAGGTGACACAAAAATGTACTATACCTGCAAAAAACAACCCACAATCATTGTGGGTTACTTTTTACAGGGTACATTTTAGTGTCATTTCAGGACATGGCTGTTACTCAAAGATAAAACCTTATGGAAATTTTGTGAATATACAGTCGGAAAGCACTTTTAACGTAGATTCTGAATAGATATTTTTTATTTTTACACATCATGTTGTAGCTGACAAATACTGAAGCAACATTTTGCCACGAAATTTTGCGTCACACATTAGGTAATACTCACTTTTGCCCATATTACGAACAATGAGATCGGTAAAAGTAAAAGCAGCGGAGAATTAACTGCTGCACTTGAAAATGCAAGTATAGAGCACAGGCAAACATAGACATCTTTAAATATTATTGTTCTTATCTGTTTTGTTGTTCTTTGACTTCTCACTCCTCGAATTGGTATTTTCCACAAAGTCACACACGTGTGGGCGCACTGTCACGAGTGATGACTCGAGAAAAAATAAAACCGATAAGAACAATAATATTTAAAGATACCTATATTTGCCTGTGCTCTCTACTTGTTTTTTGAAGTGCAGCAGCTAATTGTCCGCTGCTCTTACCTTTACCAATCTTCTTGTTCACAATATGGGTGGTGGTGAGTATTTCCTACAGACTCTTGTTATCATGTGTGTGCTTTTATGATTAGGTCACTCACATGAAGTAGTGTACGAATATGTACAAGATCCAGCACTTGTGCAACAATTGGAACAAATTCAACAACAAAACGCTTATTTACTACACGAATATGAGAAACTCCGACAGGCTATATCTGCCCGAGAAATCCACTCCTTCAACGATTTGCAGCGACATGATCAAAAGGGAGCCAAGGAATTAATTCGTCTAGCATCGCAAACAGTGCCACTTCAGCTAGATGGTGGTCGCAGCTTTGGTTTTTTCGGTTTGACATCAACCGGCAAGAGCACAATGATTAATAAACTTCTCGGATCAGACTTAGCAAAGACAGGCGCAGGCGAAACGACTAGACAGATTACATCTTATGATGGATCGGGTTATCGGTTGTATGATATCCCAGGACGTAACGATGATATTTCCTACTTCAGTATGGAATATGTGGCATTTTGGAAGGCATTAACCAATCGACTCGTATTAATTACGACCACCGTCAAAGAAATGGCTAAAGTCTTTCGCTTGCTCGATGCCATTAATTTACGATATGATATTGTAGTGAATAAGTTTGATTTGGTTGCAGTCAACGAAAGAGATACATTTAAACAGCAAGTCCAGAATCAAATTTGTGAATGTGGCCTTCGGGGCGTCAATCATGTCTGGTATATCAGTGCGCAGAATCCTCGACAATTTCCTGACTGGATGATGATGGTCAATAGTTTAACGATTCCATTCAACGAGACTCGCAGCACTACATATGTGTATGCACTTGGTGCATAACGATCGATAAGTATAATTGCATTCAAAATGCAAATGATAGTTCTAAGTGTGTTGGATCGATGGAGCCCGATGAGATCGACTAGCTTGACTCCGATCCAGGAAAGCCGATATCAACTTCAACTCAGATTTCGCTTGGTTCCAAAAATCTTTCTCTAAATCAGCAACACATATTTATTTAAATAACTCATGCTGAAGGAAAAAAGTTGGAATGACTTCAATTACTCTTTTTTATCGAACCCAAAAAAGATCTTGAGATTTAAGGAGAAGATTTTTCACTAGACCTATGACACTTTTTGATGATTAATTCATGAATTAATTATAAGTGGATCAGTTCCCACCAACTAGAAATGGTTGACCAGCTTCTGAGATAGGAACTGATATGGAACTCTCCTAGTTCTATTTCTCACTCAGGCGATTATGACCATCAGATTTTCAAAAGTCGTTTAGTCAATTTTTACAAAAGGATGCCATGGTGAATTCTATTTAAAATATAAGCTGGTCTTCATTTGTAGAGATCTATCCTGGCAGAGACAAGGGTCTAGCAGATCTAAGAAAAGAGAAAGAGTGAAATAATATTCAATAGGTCTCAGCGGTGTAAGGTTACACAAGAATGTAGATCTTATGTCGGATCAGGAAAAATCAGTATTTTAGTTTCGATATATGCATCACATATTTTCATGTTTAGTGATGGTTATCATATTATTACTCCATCGTCAACGAAACGTAAGGAAATACTACCGAAACACAAAAATGGAGAACTACCAAGCCGAAGTAATTTGAATGAAGTTCACTCACTGGGTAGACTACTTTATTTGTAATAAATTAAAACTGAATAGAATTTGTTCATTTTTTGGTGGTTAACAAAAGGTGGACGATTGTCTATAGATGCTGCTCGACAAAAACAATTCGAACAATATGCGAGTAAAACATTTGCATCACAAGTGAGTGTATCGATATTAAATGTTCATAATACGTATACAGAAATATATATATATATATATGTACGTCAACATGCCAGCTAGAAAATACTTCGTCTTTATAAATTGGAACAGACACAAAAAGAAGAGCAAGAAATCGAACCAAAAAAATATACAGCGCGATTAAAAGCAATTTCTGCGTAAATTGTAATTGCACTACGAAACAAGTAATCCCGTTCGAGTTCGACAGAGAGTTGTCAGACATTTCAAAATCTTTTCTAATACATACATTTTCGACTAATTACGATCAAAAGCGACCGAATCTGCTCAAATAATTGAAAACAAGCTAAAGAAAGGAACATCTACACTGGGTAGTGCAACCAAAAGCGAGGAACTTTTTGTGACACTCATTATCAATACTTGTTGAACGAGGTCTTTTTTTTTATAAAAGAAACTTATTCAGCTATAATTTCTTCAGAATGATGTACTATAATTAGCAGCAGATACTTTCATCCTTCCGCGGACACATTGAATTGATGTGATTTTCCATCAATCAATCGGTGTGCGGTCGCTGCATCCCCAAAATTAGTCGGTTTTTAATGTTATTTGTTTGACGAAGTGCGTCTTAGGACCATCACTAGTTGAAAAAAGTGCAAATTTATCAAAATGATTAGATTTTAAAAAGTCTGATAATGCTGTTTCGAAGTTTGAGAATCGTTAAATTAAGCAGCAGTTCAGTGACTCAACTATTCAATAAATCAATGCAACCTCTAAACTTAACTCATTTTTTTAATCGTGTCAGAGCTCTGATATGTGAACGATATTTCATTGTATTGATGGATATAATATCTATCGTTGATTTCTAGGCAGTGTCGATCGAAAATCAAAATCAAATGATACCGTGAGTAGTATTCTGCAAAATAAAATCTTACTTTTGATACGTTCTATAAAAGAGTAGAGAATGAATTTTTATCACCATGGGAGCGAGAAGCCACCAATTGGACAGACTATGAACGCGAACAAAATTCACGAGCGTGAGTAATTTTTCAATTTTCATAAGCGAACGAAAGCATACAATTTGATTTTTTCCGTCGTTTTTTTGACATCCGATACAGTGAACCGATCGAGCACGAATTTATAGCAAACAGTGTCGCATCCGACCAAGCGATCGACTATTTTGCCGTTGTCTATGAACACTTGTTTGCTATCGATTCATGGACAGATGAACAGAAATCAAGTCTACTCCAGTTGATGAACGAATGGGAAAGCAAATTCAAGCAATCCTCACCAAAAATATTCAAGACGAATATGCACCATTTAAGCAACCTTTTCACTGATCCAAATGGTATCGTTATGAATTTACCAGCGGACACAGTTCTCGCACTAATTCAATCAACTGATATACAGCCGGAATGTTGGTTTGAATATCTACTAGCTACTTTCTTAGAAGCAGAGGATCATATCTGAGGGTGTGGGTGTGGATGGATCATACGAAGATCAGCCTCACACCATCATGTATTGGTATAGTCAAAGAGAAGAACAAACATGTGTACTCACAAAAAAGCTTTATTCTAAATGCATTCTGATCGAAAACAAGACACATTATATTGGAAGGTGATAAAAATTAAAGGTTTTCTTTTAATGTGTGCCTTTGTTTTTTCTCTCTTTCTATTGTTTATATATTTGTTCTTTCTTATCTTGTTCAGCCATTTCGTTTCATTTTCTGACTGATGATGCTATGAGTTCATAACGAAACGTCTCATTATTTTAATAAAATGATTGAAAAAAGTAAATCATATTCTTCAGAAGAATTTAATCAAAAAAAATCGACACGAAATAAAATAAGTAATTCATCTGAATTTATTCCAGCTTCAACTATTCTTCATGGAATTCTACTTTATGTAGATATAAATATTGATTTAACAAATATAACGATTAATCAAGAACAACAACTTGCTTATTTATTATCTTCTCTTGTCAAACAAGTATTTCATATTCTAGTAGAAACATTGTATCTGTTTCGTGATATTCATAATGGTAAACAAATTCTATTTGATTAAATTATATAATGTATTTGTCTTTTGTTTTAGGTCGTATTTTTCGGAATAGTAATAGATCATTATTCTATAATATTCGTTATTTGAACAAGTATTCCTTATTGATGAATTAAAATCGATTCATCCTAATGTTTCATCATCAAATGTAACTGTTCACCGAATAAATAATTTATTTTATCGTTACTTGTCATGAATTATCGCATAATATTGATTTAAATCATAATTTAAATTTTAGCAATCGCCTTGAAAGAGTTTCAGTTAGATTTATGATGCTATTAGGATGCATTTATATCGAAATTCTGTTTTTAAGTAAACAAAGTTATATTTACTCGAATAAAATATGTGTACAATTGATTGATATAATGTACACCAATCTACCCTTCATCATATAATAATGAACCCTTTTACGACATCGTATAATAATCTACCATCACAGGTATTATGATAAACGCTTTTACTGAAAATGGAGAACAATCAACCATTGATCGTAGAATAATGAACCCTTTTGGTGACATCGGATGTTGATCTACCCTCAAAAGTATTATGATGAACACTTCCTATGAACGCGGAGAATAATAAACTGTTGGTCGTAGGATAATCAACCCTTTTGATGACCTCGTATACTGGTATACCCTCAATGGTACTATAATAAACGTTTCTTTAGAAAGTGAAGAATATTCAACCGTTGGTAGTAGAATAATGAATCCTTTTCATGATGTCGTATAATAATCTACCCTCATAGGTATTGTGATAAACGCTTCTGTTGAAAATGGGGAATAATCAGCCCTTTTGATGGCATCGCCTACTGGCCTATCATCAACGGTATTATAGTAAACGATTTTTCTGAAAGTGAAGAATAATCAACTCCTAGCCGTATAATAAGATTAGTTTTGCATGAATCATATAATAATCTACCCCTGATTGTTGGATAATAAACTGATTTTGGAAATACGTATATTAATCTACACCTATCCGTTTATTAATAAACACTTTGAATAAAATTATGAAATACAAAACCCTTAAACCAGTTTCATATACCCTTTTAAAATTCATATACCCTTACGATAACAAACCCTTCGACTCATATACCCTATGAAGGGTATATGACGTCCGCATAAACCCTTCAACGATTTATAGGAAAAAAATCAAGGGCAAACGTTCATTACTCTGCCTTTTTTTTACAGTGTATACAGTGGATCAGAATCCAAATACAAAAGTTGTCGAAGATATGCAAAAAACGAATAGATAGGTGTTTTTTAAAGTTCTATTCAATACCAATTTGATTTCGGGTAGGATATATAAACTTTTCAATGAAGTCGGCATGATGTTCGGCAGATTTTTATTTATGTGAAAGAAATTGTTTTCGATCCATGGTCTGCATCTATACAAGTATTTTTTATATGCAATGCGTATTCATGAGCGATCTGTGCTGACATCTTTCGTCTACCTGCATCATGATTTTATTTCTTTCCTTTCAATAAGAATAAGTTTCAGGTTGGCAGTTGCACTATTTATTCCAACAAAATAAATGGCATTTAATTTCAGTCTCTCAACTACAACACTAGTGCAAGTTCGTTTACAAACACAATTCAATGAGCCATTCGGAGGTAGATGTTTGCGCATTGCTATCAACCAAGGAGGAACAAGATTCTTTTCATCTACATATAAATGCTCTAGATGGATGTGATAACAATATTGCATTTTTCTTTGATCCAGACGAATGCGTCGAATTTATATTATCAATTCATCAAGAAAAGTGTCTTCTGATTCTTGGCAAGGGTCAATGTCATCTAGTGGATATTTTTTCTACTTTACCTTGTATTTTCTACATTTATTTGACCGAAGCACAACATTATAACGATGCATCTCGTGTACGATGCATTATTTCTAGCCCCCGAGAACTGCTGGTCAAGTTGAAGAAAGATATAGTAATGTTGGAGAAGAACGATCTAAATTTTAGCATTTCAGCGAGCATAGAATCTAGACTACATGGGTTAACAACAACAGATGTTCGTGATGACGGATTAACATTCTGCTACACTCACACAATGCTACTTGTACTGCTTCACACACAGAAGCCAGCTAATAACGTTCATGAAGACATGCTCAAAGAATGTCGCGCTGCTTATGATGGCAACGCAAAAGAATTTGAAAAAATCGACGAATTTGTAAAGACATATGAATCGAAGAAAGCGATTTCTTGGTATACAAAGGACTCATTTCTCTATCGACAGCTTAATGCTGCATTCCGTAGAGCAAACATGCTCATCATCTGGAAGTTCAGATTTATCATTCAAGATATATATCGTCAGCTGGAGACATTGCATACAGAACAATCCAAGAACGCTAACGGTAAGCAGAAAAAACATCGCTCTATGTCCATAATGTAAAATATTCATTGAAAATGTTAGTTGATTTATAAAATCTATGCAAAACTTTGTTATAGTTTTGTTTTCTCTAAAAGAATTATTACTTTCTCGAAGGACCATACTTTGAATTTGCTCGATACTGGTATTCCATATGTCTTTCTTCTCCCTTTTCATTGTACCATTCCCATCCCAATCGTATTTTTTGCCTTACATACTGGACATAGTACATACCAATGTGACGTCGAAATATTGGTAATCCATTTTTCCTTCTTTGTGTACTGCCCAATAGAGTAACGCATTATCTATCAGTGTATGTGGGCTTAACCATGTGCTGCATTGCATATCGTCCGAAGAGATTGATATGATGTATTTCTTGCTTTTAGCTATTTCTCACAATATTTATCGACTCTATCGAGGTCAACATAATTATGACTTTAAATGAATTCAAGCAACTAAAAGACAGTGTAGGACACTTGATGGCAATAAACAGTTTTCTATCCACAACAAAATACCGTAATCTAGCAGAAATATGGGCCGGCGATGGTGAAGATCGACCAAAATTGGAATCAGTTATATTCGAAATCATTATTGATGAATCTGAATTTGGAGACATATCGGTAGTCTTCGCAGACATTACTGCAGAAAGCATCTTCGAAGAAGAAAGAGAAGTGTTACTAGCCATGGGCACAACATTGCGTATTGAATCGGTGGAACCTGAAGGAAATGCTTGAAAAATCTGTTTTCACGCATTTCCATTTGAAGATAGAATATATCGAGAATTAAAAACTCGGTTCTCAAAATGCAATGAATCATTAATATTCGATGAGAACATGTCGCGGCTAATGATTGGACAAGCACTTCTCAGTATGGGTGAAATCGAAAAAGCACAACAGATTACTCAACAGATGGATCGATTTCAAGATCCGATAGCTAATTGTATGGATACAATACTCAAGTCGAGCATAGAACTCCAGAAACCAGAATCAGACAGTACTGAATCCAATGAGCGGATTAGACTATGGGAAAATTTATCTAAAATGAAAGAATCTTTCAAAGCCGTCAAGCCATTGACGGGTTTTCATGATAATTTCTATCTAAATAGATTGTAGATAGCAGAGAAAATGATTGATTTCAGTATGAAAATGGTTTTGACATCACATTCAAATATCTCCACTTTTCTAAGATTTGTGATGCCTTATTTGGTTAAAGAGAGCCAAAACCAAGGACTATTTTTAGACAATGATAGAATGCGTTCTAATGATTCATCAGGATGCCCCATGGGGCGATTGGTACTCCGAGTCGAGAAAATGAACTACTTGGATTACCAAATTTTGAGCAAATGCAGTCATTGATTGATCAATCTCTTATTAAGAAGAATCCATGGAACAATAATTTACTACGCGGAATTGCTTGGACAGCGGCGCAGGAAAACGATAAGGAAACAACTATTCAATGCTTACAAGAGGCTCTCTTGCGTTCATGTGACGATGATCTACGTGCGGCAATATGCATGCAACTAGCTCTTATCTATCTAAAGCAAGAGAACTGGCGAGCAGTTCTCGAAACTTGTGAAAAAATTTTTAATGTGCCAAAAGTGTCGGAAAAATCACCCATGCTTCTTTCGGCACATGACATTTCTGCAAGTCTATATCAGCAGTTTAAAGATAATTGCAATGCATTGGTACACTATAAAAGAGCAGTAGAACTTCGTTGTCAGCACCATTCATCTCATGATCCAAAGGTCAGTGCGGACAAAATGCGGATTGCATTAATTTTCTTAGAATTGAAAGACATGGATGCTGCTTTCAAGATCTTTGGAGAAGTTATTGAACTTGGTCATTCTAAAGATACAAGAGTCGTTTATGAACGTATGGGCTTGATCTACCTCTTGAGAGGAGATTGAGATATGGCACATTATTGTTGTACACAAAGCCTCGAGATGGCACAACGTGAGGTATCTCCAGATATCGATTTAATTATAAAAAATCATCTACATTTTGCCATGATCGAATATATGTGGAAACATTTCGACGAAGCAGATGCTCATATGAACGAAGCTATAGCCATGTCTACTGATTGCCAATGTACTCAACGAACGAAAAAAGAAATTCAAACTACACTTGATGCATTAAGCAGCCTTGATACTCGCAGACACATGACAACGGATTGGAGAGAAATTCGCGACCTGAAAGATTTTTCGTAATTGTAACTAATTTTTTCCATTAAGGTTTGAAATAATATCCTCAATAAACTTCAATTTTAAGTATGTTACGACCGAAGTGTTCCCCTTCGATCGTAAGACGGAACAAACGAATAATACACACTCCTTTCTAGTACAGTGGTTAATACGTCTGCCCGGAAAGCAGGAGGTGCATGGTTCGATTCCATGCGAAGGGGGATTATCCTTTTGTTCCGTTCTGTTGTCATACCATCACGTTGCTGTCTCGCTGATAACTGAGTATAATAATGTGAGCGAAAAGAAGACATAACAATGTACAAACACTATTTCTTGAGGATGTGGGGCGATGTTGGTGCAGGTGTGTGAGTGGGTGTCGGTTAGAATTGAAAATAACCAGACCCACACCCACACTCTTCAAGATCTTCCGGTTCAAGTAGATGATTGCGTTCACCTTTCAAGTTAAAAATATTATTATTTGAATCAGTATGAACCTTGGTTTTGTAACTCTTAGTTTTACAGATCCAATATATCTTTGAAGATGTCTGTTTATTGAATATGTAAAAAAGAACATTCCGAATTAATTGTCAATAGCCTCTGTTGGAATCAAGAACAAATGTAGAACTTGTATTAGTGGGCATTATACAGTCGATATAATTAAGTGATGAAACTACACAAATGTGTACTGCAATATCTAAAAGCAAGCGAAATATATAGAAGGCCATATAAAAATGCTGTGATTGTGTTGTTCGTTCTTTTGTAGTTCCTATATGTGCTACATTCTAGAATGTTCGCTCACAAAATTACTTATTGAGGAAAATTATTAGTTAATCAACGAAGTTCTTATGAAAAATAGAAAACAAAATCAATATTGCTTTATAACGAGCTCTCACAATTGTCGACGTTTTCAATGCATACCTTGATGAGAAGATCACAATCTGCACTACATATCGCGCATCAAAATACTCACATACTTCCAATTCTTATTAGTAGATAGATACCCCATGTGATAAAAACCTTCAGTTTACCGCTAATTATGGTCGGATATATTTACAATATGACACATCATAACTAAACCGATTGAGTGGAATTAGTCTCAAACGATTGAACTATTTTGCAATATTTTTTCATATCTTAAAAGTGTTTTTCTCTATCATAGTTGATGCTATTATAGACTTTCACCAAAACATTTCAGGTTGTTAATCTCGACGAGAAAGATGCATATTGTATAGAATAATTTTGAGTGATTGATTTGTAATGAATGACAAAAATGCATCGTTTTATAATCAAATTCCAAAAATGGGATGCTATGAAAAGAACGAATTGCCATATTTATTTTCATATTTTCGGTGTTAAAATAGCATTGATTCACCCATGTAATGTTCTGATAATTAACTCTCAAATATTATAAATACATTTTCTAATGGTTTCTTTCTTCACTACAGAAATTTACTTCTTTTTTATTGTTAAAAAACAGCAATTAATGTTTCAGTATATATTTTCAGTATAAATACCTTTGTTTTTTTGGTATTTATGTTAATAGTAATGGCTTGGAAAATAACATGAACTCGCCAATCAAGAAATATATTTATATACAGCAACATGAAAAAATTTAAGCGGTGAAGTATTTCGATTAAAATCATGACTAATATTTACTGTTGATATTAATCATTATGAATGAATCTTATCATTTTTATGATCGTGATTATTACTATTATGGTTACCTGAATACACTAGAAGAACAACAATAAGAAAATAATAATAATAATGAAAAAGTTGAAGATTTTCAAATAGATAAGTTTGCTACGCATGATACATATAGTGTTGATTGCATTAGGGGTGAGAAAGTTATCGTTATTTATTTTTGTTATTATAACAATAACACTAACTTTTTTGCTTCAAGAAAATCAGTGACACAAATCTAAGCAGTTTTGTGCAAACGTCAAAGGATGACTCTATTCACATAGTATCTTTTCCTATCATTGATATAAGAACTAGTCGTAAGTATTCTGAGAAATAGTAAAATAACTTTTTTTTGTTATTGCTATTGTTCTTATATGTACGCCAGGAATAGATACTATGTGAACAAAGTCATCCTTTGACATTCGTATAAAAATGCTTAGATTTGTATCACTGATGTTTTTGAAGCAAAAAGTTAGTGTTACTGTTATAATAACAAAAATAAATAACAATAACTTTCTCACCCCTAGATTGCATTATTATTGAGATAAAATTTTATGAAAGTTTACTTAATTTACCCTGAAGAACATGGAATTAACAAAAGTTAATAAAGTTAGATCGTAGTTTGCAAGTTCTTT
>OENM01002543.1:0-16372 GCA_900239745.1 Rotaria magnacalcarata
ACCCAGTCAGACAAATCTCTAAATAAAACGCGTTAAAACGTGTTAAAGGTGCGTTAAAACGCTGTTTTAACGATAGACAATCGTAAAAACGCCGTTTTTTCGATTTCTTAACGCATATTAACGCGTTGCAACATTTAAGCGTTAAAATATGTAGCTCTGTTTTTAGATTTATGCGTTTTTATCCGTTAACCACCCGAATTAAACGAGTTTTTACGGGTGCTTGTCTTAACACGTTTTATTACGTCCAATATTTACTAATTATTTCTATTTTTTCTGAAACAACTTACCTTCTTTTAACTACTTAAATCGAACCTGGAAATTAGCAAAAGGGAAAATATCTTTTAAAATTAACTTAAGCGTTTAAATACATCTGATGTGTTGTCAAACTTTCGCTGCGAATGAACGATCATTGCGTTGAACAAATATTACAAAACATCTGAACTTTTTGACTCCTGCACAGATGTTAGAATATGTAGGCCCTCATCATTCAAGATATCAATTGTTTGTAAATTCTTTTTGATAAAACTGAAATTCGATGCTGATATACTTGTGATGTCGTGTAGTTGTCCATATTCATTTTCGTTGTATTTAACTATACTTCCTCTGATAAATAATCTAGAAGTTAATGGTATACGAACAAAAACAGTTGAACATAGATGCATAGTAAAAGATAAAAAAAACGTAAATGAGAAAAACAGTAATCTTTTAAAGTTTTATGTGGATTCTACACGATTTGGAAATAGATGGAATTCAAAAACAGAATTCAGCTTCTCATGTAATCGATAAGCAACTTTTTCTCGTATTGAATTATAATGAATAGAAACAATGCTTCGTGGTTTTGTTAGCATTGCAAAAATAAAGAAATCATTTGTGTATTCCGTTCCATTAAGTGAAAAGGAATCATAACCACTAATTTTCGCTTGATCCACAATGAATAAAATTTCGCCGTTATGCTTGAGTTTGACGATTCCTGCAATTATACCGAGATGAAGATTATCTGATTCATCGGCATAAACCACAGCTGAATTATCTACTTGTTTGTTTGTTGGGCAATGCACCGTGAATGCTACACCTTTAACGAAGTATGATGAATAATGAGTGAATTGCCCCTTGCCGTATTTGGTCTCGAGATACGTAGTTACATGTAAAACTTTAACAGGTGTTTCATGAGCCAAATGAGGCTGAATATTTTGATTGATGGAAGTTGGTACCATTTGTCGCTTTGAGCAAAGCATTTGATGTATGAGTAGAGCGATTTTTGGATGAAACGATGGCTTTTTGAGAATAGTAGTAGCATGAGATGTCAGTTCCAAATTGTTCACAAGCTCAGGTATCATTACGGACGGGCCATATATTGATTTTACGATTGATCCTAATTAGCAAAAAACAACAATATACTAGATATGCACACGTTTTCATTGTCGAACAAGATCTTATGTCAAAATGAGTCGAAAAAAGTAACAAGGTTCAGCCATCGTCTGTCTCGTGAAATTTAGACACCAGAGATATCCATGGTGGCGTCACTGATGCAACACTACAACATCTATGACAGTATTGATACATTATTTTTAAATTATCGTAGCGCCGCAGTGGGATAGAAGCGGCACTGAAGTAGACTGGAAGCATTTGACAGCAGGGGTTATTGAAGTGGTAGCAGTACAGTCGCATGTTAATAGCTGACTGGTAGCAGCATAGTAGTAGATGGTGACATAGATAGCTCGATCACAACAGAGTAGCCATATTGCAACAGCTTTGAAGCAACAACAGCTTCGCTTTTATTAGATTATGAAATGCGACAAATTCTCCCTCAGTTTTAGTGTCCACAAGTGTTAAAGTAAGAATCGAGAGTGAATCTAATCTACTGAATCTAGCAACGCTAATTTTTCACAATGACAAAAATATTTCCCTAATTTCACAAAACAGTATCAGAGCAGCGGCATGCGTTGTTTAGCACAGCGCACTTCAGCAGGCTTAGATATTCGTCCTATGTGGCAGCTGTAAATTTCAAGTTGGGGTGAAAATCTCTAATAAAAACTACTGATGCTTCCTGAATGAAGCATACCTATTAAGTAGAATGAGACTTATTTAATACATCATTGTTTAAAGGATTAGTTTTTTAGTCTAATAGTCTATTTTTAGATTATCTAAGTTGATAATTTCTATATGAGCGTATTCAAAATTTGTTATAAATATAGTAATAAGTGTATTCACAATTGCTTTCAACAGATTTACCAGCTTGAGGTACCTCTGACTTATTGAGCAAGCTTATCATTTATCGTTTTAGCGACATATATATATTTGAAAGTATGGTTAGTAAAACAGAAACTGCTATTGTGAAACGAATCAAGCATGCTCACCGATGGTACTTTCAAAATTAAAGGTGCTGTAGTTATGAAGAGGTCCAAATTTCCATAATGTTTGATGAATGTGTGCTAGAGAATGCACAACAGGAACACAATTCGACGCCTTTAAAAGTTAAAACAGAAGAGTAAAATCGAAAAATCAAAAAGTCAGTTATTAATATACGAACACCGTATAGCAAAGGAAATTCATTCAGAAACGTGTCTATAAGGCATTTTATTTTATTCAGTCGATGTGTTGTTAATATTCGTGCTTCAGAAAAAATTGCCGCGTACGCCAGTAATTGAAAATGGTCGTAGTAATGTTTTTTCATCACTTGCTCAAAGAGTCTGTAGGAAAAAAGTTTGAATCTATGAATCAATATAATGAATAATTAAAACAATTACTTATATCCGAATAAAATGGTAATTCTAAACTCATTTGCTTTCCATGTTTTGAAATGTCGCAAACGACGCGGTAAGCGATTCGTAGATGGATAGTGAATTGTTTGAAGCAAATTCTCCATTCGCTGAAACTCTTTTTTAATTGAATAATCAGCTTTTGTAACTTTGAACCACAAATACATTAACCTTTTCTATTAAAAAAAATGATAAAAGCTCATCCTTGTTCAAAGATTGATTAGATTATTGTTATTTTCATAAAAAATATCATTTAATGTTTGATCATACATTAGCTCATTTTTTCAAAATCCTCTATTACAAATTATTAGAAAAAATATTGAATCGAACATATGAATTGCTCAACAAACTTTGATCCCACTAAATCGCCTTAACCGTGCCGCAAAAGTACTTTCTAAAACAAGGTTACAAATAGGATGAAAAATTAGTCAAAAAAAAACTAGAGATTTGCGTAATCCAAGTACACGTACTAAAACTTGTCGTCTGCTACTTAGATTGAGTAAGATGAGCATCAACAATTATTAAAGTTACATTAAATGTAATTTTATTTTTTGTGTCACTTGTGACTGCATGACATTATAGGGTAAATTGTAGAGATCTAGACTATTTCCCAAGAGATTTCCACTCATAAGATTAGAAAAATGTCCCTACTTTCTTATTTGAATTCCTTATTAGCTATTTAAAATTCAAAAAAATTGAAGAGCTTACAAATGCTCCAGCATATAATCCATGTAGAGAATCAAAACAAAAACTTTCTCCAATTTCAAAATAGGTTAGTTCACGTAACGCGCAATAACCTAAATGTCCACATGCTTTATCTTGCATAGGGTCTTTAGCTACATAGTTCTGAACAAAAAGAAAAAAACAGATGTATGAATGAAAAATAAAACAAAGAAGACAACTTACTGTAGCTAAAACTCTCATGAATTTGTCATACGTTGCATTGTTTCGAAACTTCATCGCTTCATTTTCATTGGAAATAAAACATCTTGTACCTGAAGAACTAGTTTGACCTTGTTTAACATAAATAAATAGCAAAGCAAATGAAAAATAATGAAAATGAATTTCAAGAAGTAAAAAGCTGTTAGCGCAATCCCTTCGGGACTAAAATGTGAAACACGATATAACTGTTAATTCTTATCACAAAAAATGACTATTCTATCTATTTCAGAACTCTAGCTTTCATTATTCTTTAATCTATCATCTACAAGTGGAAAACGGAAGTAGCTCATAGATTTTACCGATATTGTAGTGCTATGTGGTTCTTGATCGTACGGTGACAATATCAATCCGAGCCAACGATGACGTTCACAGATGTCTATCGAGGTGTACCATAACTCTACCTCTCTATCCTCTCCGCATTCTTAGCTTTGTTTGTGATGGATCCAAACCCTGTCTCTTATGGTTGGTGATGAGAAATTCATTAATTAAATTGCCTGAGGAAGAAATCGAAAACTTCGACCCTAAACACTTCAACACTTCTTTCAGGTCGTGTTTCATAAAAATATTCTAACCTTGTATGCAGCACCAACCACAGCTAAAATAACCAGTGGGATCTTTTATATTCATCACCAAAGACTGAGCAGGTTTATCGCACACTGCAGAAATAGTAAATGCATGAAAACGTGTATAATGATGTTTATTATTTTTTCTATCCGATGGTAACACAACGTCAAAACCTATATTTTCAAGTAATTTTAATTCATTTACAATATCGATTAATATTGTCGAATATTCGCTTTTTTTTGGTTTTTCATCGCCTGTTGATATCGAACATATTAACATATTATTAATGTCAAACCGGTTACGGCGAGGAAGTTCATTGATACACGCACATGTAATCCATAAAGAGCGAGATAATCGTTTAATTAACACTCCGTCAGAATTAAGTGTAAGAGTCACTATATTTCTTCCTGGATGTATTTGCTTTTCCTTCATTACTATTTCATGATGACGTTGAGAGTTCATTACATCACTACATTGATCAGATTCATATGTTAATGATACAAGATTTTCACGTTCAAGAATTGAAATAATTTGAGGTAAAATAGGAAAAATAAAAATTGATGTTGGAGTACGTACGTAAGATGAAGCAGATCGACATCCATTGGCAATGCATTTTGAAGCACTCGAACTTTTATTGAAACAGGATGGACAAATAAACGATTGAATACCATGCAGTAGTGTAGGATTATTTTTTTTAATGTGTGACATAACCCCACGAAAATTTTTAGGCATGTTTGGAATATTAAACGTGTTCAGAATTCGACAAATATCATTGGCGGCAGCTTTACTCATAGAGTGCCGTCTCCAAACGAAAACTAACATTACTGAAAGTTCAGTAGCATTTGGAGGTTGCTGTGCTTCAAAGTCACTATCGAATGTATTGTATTGAGTTTCAAACATTTCTTCCACATCGTCATTCTTATCACTTGAATCTATACTGTCAGATTCAGATTCATGCAAATCACTTTCTTTAAATTTATTATTATGATTATTTAGAAGTCGAAATATATTACTATTACTTCTTAATTGATCTACATCATTATCATCACTATTTTCAACTTCATGTTGCTCAATTTCTGGATTTGCAAACAAATCTAAAGTTTGACTAGACGCATCATGCATCACCACTGGCATTTTATCAATAAATACAGCATTTGGTTCTTCAGAATCAGATATTTCATTTACACTAATAACTTAAAGCGATAGTATAAGAGAAATAAAACAGAAAAGCGCATACGATGCAATGTTGTTATCATCTATTTGCATTGCTTGATTTACATCGAGATTGATTCTTTCTCGAACTCGTGTACGATAACGGCTGAATCGAGACTTTCGATCTAGCACCATTTCCACTTCTTCGTCACTCATCTAAAAGTAGTTTCTTTTTCTTTCGCCGTTCCCTATCATCTTGTTATGATTTTCTCATATTGTAAAACAAATATAAGCAACTTGATATTTTGTTTCATTAATTTCAAATGTTTCACAAACAGTTGAAGATAATTTTAATTACTAAATGAATAAAATGTTCATATGTTTACATAACAACAATATACAGTCTATGCATGCGAAAACAACATAAAATAATAAATATGCAATCATTTGACATTGAGATACAATAGTTCAAGACGAAAAAAAATGAAAGTTGCTGATAGAAAAAGAACAACACTATAATATGTTACATGAAAATTTTCAATTTGTTTATAAAATAATATGAAAGAAGACAAGATAAAAAGAAATTCGTAAACAATAATAAAAAACATTCTCAAGATTGCGCGTATAATTTAACTACATAGAGTTGTTTATTCCTCATCATCACCGATATCATCGATGAAGTTGTCCTTCTGTAAAAACGATTGTGAATAAATTGGCATTTCTTGATATTCGATAATGTCATTATCAGCATCATCATTGCCATCATTATCAACATCATCATTGCCATCATTATCAACATCATCATTTTCATCATTGCCATCATTTTCATCATTGCCATCATTTTCTTGTTGTTGACTAGAATCAGTTGACGCTTGATTTTCTCGTTTGTAATTAAAAAAACTTTGTCTTATATTAGTTCCAATATCACTTTTCATCTTTTTGTAATTTAGATTCATTTTAGGAAAACATAAACGTGCAAATGCTGAAATAAAAAAAATCGTCACAGTTCTTTTGCTTGTTGATAATGAAATTGACAATATGGAAAGTCTTGATATCTTACTATCAAGCAATCGAAATGAAGATTTTTAAAAAGAATGTTTTCAAGTTCAGCAGAGATTTCTAAACTTGAAAAATTCTTTCGTGCGAATACACCACGGAACTTTGCCTACAGAACCCTTTGAAGATCTTCAGAGCGAAAAGAGTTCTATATAAAATACAATATCATTCAGGTTCAGCATAACTCCTTCGTACTATAGCGAGAATTCTACAAAATTTCGTTTTAGATGTCAATGGTTGCGTATTAAACTTAAATGATTTCGCACTTATTATGTTAAGCTTTATTTCAACCTACGGATTTAGAAGCAAATATTTCGCATTAACGATTCTGGAAGTGTATTTTCGTATAGAGCAATTTTAGATTTCTGAATCCCCGATGCATATACAAATAGTTCGCTACTAAAAGAATTTTCTTAGAATGATCGGCTGGTTAAATGCTCATAACCAGAAGGCAAGATAAATTAAAAGACATTTTTATTTGAATGCTTGTGAAACTAACAGACTTACTGTAAATATTTTGAAGAGTTGTTGCTGGTACTTTTTTGATTGATCCAACGTAAAGTCTATCAGCTTGTGTAGGACACAATTTTCTCCAAATGTTCATTGCTACTTTATCTGGTCTATCAACATTTTGCTGTACTTGTTGGATCATTACTTCATTTAAGCATAGCGCAGTACCTATAGTTGCAATGGTTCGACCATCGCCAGTAAATAATTCACTGTATGAGTTCATAAACACATTTACCTCATTCCAAAATGCTGGACGAGGTTTCACTGTAAATATAACAGAAATAAATTAAATACTATTCGAAGAATTAGCTAACATATTTTCTATGTTTTATAGTTGATTATTACTATTTCGAAATAGAGTACCAGAAAATAAAATTTTTAAGGAAAAAAATACTCACAATAGACGAAAAGTAGTTATAACATAATTCTATCACAAGGGGGGAAAGCAGACCCTGTATCCTGGTGAATTCTACAGGATTCTGTGGAGCCACCAGGAGCTACTCCCCCCCCCTTATTCTATCTAATCATCAATCGACAAGATTGAAAGTATCTGCTTGAATCCCTTCTAAAAATGACAATCATATACTATTAAATTTAAAAATAATAATATAATTTTTTTCTGAATGATCACATCTTTGAAAAGTGGTTACTCAAATTTATGCAAGATAATCAGCTACTTACACATATGCGTTGTTTTCATCTTCTTTTGCTCTCTGCCCATGTTTTGTAAAGCAGATTTTAAATTTTGTACTTTAGTTGATAAATCTCTGTTGATTTTTTCTAATTCTCGATATTCTACCGAATTTAGAATATCTGTCGTACGTAATTTCACTGTTGTACTTGTTAGTGGTCGATTTTTACGCGTTTGACTGTTTGTATCAGGTAGGCGAATAATTGAACGAGTAATAGCAAAACTAAAGAAATTAAAAACAAATGTCAATCATGAACACAATTAAAGAAAACGAATTTTACCTGTTTGTATTTTGACTAAAATTACCACGAATATGATTGGCGTCGATAATTGGGGAATCAAATGCAATACTACTGTCACATATATTCATTTTAAAATTGACATATACATCATAGAATGTTACTGTAACTTTACCTTTTCGAAATATAAGGTGTCTTTTTCTTGTTAACATCAGTTTCGGATGACAATTTATCCCTTTAACAAGAAAAGAAACATTAGCATATTTTACTTCGATTTTTTTTCGAAATGATATATTTTATTTCTAATGTTATATTAAAATTGAAAAGAGGATGTGCACCTACATAAAGACAACATTACATACTACCGTTTCTGTCCGAACTTTGATTACAATTTCAGTTTTATACACATGATTAAGACATTTTCTTTTTCAGTTGAGTACAGGTTTCCTTCTCTCACTGAGAGAATGACTTACAAAAACAAATTAATATATATTATTTGTTGATGATTTTGTGCTGCACTATGAAAAAGTCTTTGTATCAATAATTTCATCTCAAAAAGCGTTTGATTATTATTTCAAGCAGAAAATATACGAACAACTCGAGTAACGATAAAATAGTTGCATTTCTGATTATATAAATGATGAGAAAAAATTGAGAACGGCAATCAAAATTATGATAGGCGAATTACTTTGGACTGGACGATTGATGATTCATAGTAGGTTTTACCACACCACCAGTAGCACGATTCATCATTCTAGAAAAAAAATATTTTAACCAAATGATATTTCATGATATAATTATATATATATCTGCAATGTACCACTCACATCGATTCTTTCTTTTCATAATGATCAAACAATCGTCGTGGTAATGATAATCGAGTGCTTGACGAACGATCATGTTGATTATCAACAACAAGTAAGTTAGATACTGCATCAACTGAATCTAGATCAGATTGATAGTTTCCACGTGTTGATAATGATTTATTAACACCACGATGTAATTCCATATTATTAGTAAATGATGAAACCAATCCTATATCACGAGACATTGTTTGTGCTTTTGTTATTATAGGAGTGGTTGATGAAAAGTCGATCGCAACCGTTGAATTGGATTGACCAACTTGTAATCGATGTGTGTTGTTTGAGGATATTGTTTTATTTAGACCATAAGCTAAAACTTCACTATCACCGCCATTATCTGATATATTATATACACTATCAAATAAACCTATTTAAAGAAAAATAAAGCGATGTTCTTCTATATATTTTTCTAAAAATATTTTTCAAGTTTTCAGAATACTGAAACTAACCAGGTGCACTTCCTGAATCATTATAGAAACTGTTCAGGTGCTTTCTTCTTTTGTTCATTGTTACTGCTATATTATCCAAAAAATCTTCATCATTTGATTGTACAGGTGCACTTGTTACATCATTTGTATTTATATGAACTTCAACATTTGTTGTTGAAGAATTTGAGACTTCAAGCTTCTTGCAGCCATTTGATTTATTTTGTTTTCTTTTAGGCATTGATAAGTATCGACAAGTATATATAACAAAACGATTGACAAATGATGGTAGAGGTAGATAGATCTAAAATTTCATATATATATATGCTTATATTTATATTTATATTAATAAAAGAAAAAACTCTAGCTTTAATACTAGAACACTTTAACTACAAATATCACACGATTTTTAAACGAATAAATCACACAGAATAATTCAGATCGATTTAGACAAATGTTTGTTTGTTTTCTTAGTTGAAGAGCTTTCTTATTTATTGAAATGATAAAGAATTCTTTGTGTTTATCATAGCTGCCGGTGGTTGTTCTATAGAACAAAAAGATTTTTTGTATATCAAGTCCGAGAATATTTAGTTTCTTTCTTCATTTCAATAGCATTATTCTCTCTCTATGTCGTTGAATCTACAGTTTGACAATAGGCTGATAGTTTCAATTAATCTTAGGCAAATCATTTTTTGGCATGAATATTTCAAATTTTAGAACGTATTTGAAAATCACGTTTTTTTACTCATAGAAACGAAGAAAAATATAAAACGATGATATGAAAAAATTGAAATTTTTTTTTATTGAGATTGTATTTGCCTGACCTCTGTTGACAGTATATTTAGACTTTGTTGTAATATATAATTTTTTAAGTTAGACCGCGGTCTAAACACTACGATGAACAGTAGCTGTTCATTTATATTAATTATTATTGTTTTCTTTTCTTTAGATAACTTCCAATGCACACTTAGAAGTAAGTATTTATTTAAATAAATTATAAAAAAATTATTTTTTAAATTTAGACCGATCTCAACATCACGATGAACAGTAAGTCTTTGTTCAATAAATCATTTCTTGTTCCTCTATTTCAGCATCAAAATGTACCGTAAGTATTCATTTACATTAATTATTATTTTTTCTTTTCTTTAGATAACTTTGAACATCACAGTAAGAAGTAAGTGTTCATTTTATAATTTATTATTATTTTTTCTTTATTTTGGATTAATCTCAATAATACAAAGGGTCATAAGTATTGATTTAAGTACATTGCTTTTATTTTATTTGTTTAGATCATCTTCAGAGCACTATAAGTAGTAAGTTTTTATTAAAATATATAATTTTTTAAGTTAGATCGATCTCAACATCACGATGAACAGTAAATCTTTGTTCAATAAATCATTTCTTGTTCCTTTGTTTCAGATCAATTTCAGCATCAAAATGTACCGTAAGTATTCATTTACATTAATTATTATTTTTTCTTTTCTTTAGATAACTTTGAACATCACAGTAAGAAGTAACTGTTTATTTGATAAATCATATCTTGTTCATTTATTTAGATTCAATTTAAGCTTTACTAAGCTAACATATTCTGCAAATATCATCTTTCACGAGATGTTGTAGTACAACGAGCTTTTGGAACAATAAATTTTCAATTTTGACTCAAATCATTTCATATTTATAGAGAGCTTACGTACACTGGTTTTCATAAACATTACAGAGTTTTCAACGAAGTCGCTCTGCAATACGAAACTACCATATCGCAGAGCGACTTCGTTGAAAACTCTGTAATGTTTATGAAAACCAGTGTACGTAAGCTCTCTATAAATATGAAATGATTTGAGTCAAAATTGAAAATTTATTGTTCCAAAAGCTCGTTGTACTACAACATCTCGTGAAAGATAATATTTGAAGAATTTCACAGGTTCTCAGTTCGACAAAGAGNAAAAAAAAATCGTAAAAGTCGCACTTTTTATAATTTTTTTCCCGTTAAAGTTTGAACGCGTTTTATTTTGTTCAAAACTTAACGGGTTCCAAAGAGTTTAATTGCGTCTGTTTAGCGTTTTTATCTTTAAGCTTTATGAATGTGTTTTACTTCGTTCAATCCTCTAATGCATTAAAACACGTTAAAATTTTGAACGGAAAAGAACACGTTAAAGTTTTGAACGAAAAAAAAGGCACTGATAAACTTGAACGGCAAAAAAAATCAAAAAATGTGCGGTTTTTCTGAATTATTTGCCGTAAAAATTTCAGTGCGTTTTAACGCGTTATTTTTTATTTTTTGTCTGACTGGGTAACGTACTATAAAAAGGAGTGTTATTTTAGTTAAAGTCATTGCTGAAAGCTTTCGTATTGGACAAAATTCATTATGAATAAGTAAGTGAATATTTATTAAGCTTTTTATTAAAAGTGGAAATTTGAGTGGACCGGAAGCAAATAAGATTGATTGAAACAAAATATCTAAATTTTATTTTAACTAATTTTCTAATTTCTGTACGACAGTTTTGTTCAGATCAGCTATTCTTATGCATTACACGTACTTTTTGTCAGGGTCTTCTTTTCAATTTTTTTCTTAGTATTAATGTACATGCTTCTTTTGTCTGCATTATAAATATTCATTTCTTAGTATCTTGTCCTCTAACGAATATATACTTTATTTTGTTATATTGTTGTAATTTAGATCAAAAGCTGCTAAGAAAAATGGTGATAAACAGTCTTCAACAGTTTCTATGAATAATCCTAGTCAAGGAGAGTCATCAAATCACAGGTTTTTCTGAAGAGTCTCTAACTTTTTTTCATCAAATAGTGAACGTCTAACAGTATGTCCAAATTGTGGTGTCCATTTGACAGAAACAGCTATAATAGAACATTTAAAATACTGTCAAAAGCTGACTCATACTTTTCAAGCACGTGATGGTACTGTAACATCAATGAGTTATGCAGATAGAGATCAAATACATCGCATAACATTGAAACCAGTTCCTGATAATTTAATACCACATGTACATCATGGCCAGAGTTTTCAACAGACAAGGATGGCTCCACGCTCAGAACACCACGACTACAAGGCTCCATTATCAAACAACCTGTTCCTCCTGTGCCACCAGTTGATAATACAAGTATCAACCAACAGTATAATCGATCGCGGAACTCACCCGATGAGAAACCAGGATATTGTCAATTCTGTAGTAATCTTAGTAAAGGAATAAATATGATTCAACATGCTAATGAATGTCAAAAAAGTGAATGATACTTTCCCATCCTCCAATGGTGCTATGGGATCGGTTTATTATGCAAGTAGTAATGAAATTTTTGGAGAAAAATTGTCAGAAACTGCTACTCACAATTATGGCGATAATATGGAGACTGATTAAACTGAACTTATGTTTTCGCACTTTTTTCTCTTGATATTGTTCAAAGTAACATATCTTCCATCGTATATAAACGTTTCATCAAAAAACTTCTATAATGCATACTTTTATCATTAAATTCGTCCCCTCCCTCAGGGTGGGTGTGGGTGTGCGTGGGCGTGTATTTTCCTATTCATCCACACCCACACCCACACTCCTACACGGATGTGAGTGATATGTTCTGTCTCCACACACCCACGCCCATATAACAATTTCGTGGTTTTGTGTGTGCATTGAAATTTTGTTTTTCGCTATCCTTTTTTTAGAAAAAATGAAATTTTTCTTCTACGGATAATGACAAGAAAATTTTCTACTGAAATGCTACCATTGATCTACATTCAAGTCAATCAANTTTGCTCGTGTTAGACTAACACATGCAAGTACTGCTGCTCAACTTCGCACTATTCTTCTTGAAGATCACCAATTATCATCTGATGCTTATTTTCTTGACACCATAGGTTATCGTGTTTCTGAAGAGGACGAATCAAAAGAGACAATAAAACAATTATTGTGCGAGAATGACATTATCTATTTACGCAATGAGAAAATTCTTCTTGTACAAAACGCATCACCAGCACTTCAAATACGACGAGACAAATAAACGAATCCGCTAATAGATGTATTGCATTTATCACAGCACAATCATTGAGTATCATTGGGTGGTTATGGTGGCTACTTTTGAAACCATTTGTCATTGTAATCTTGGCGTCCCTCATTTCGTATTACGGATACACAATACTGATCTGCCGTCATGCGCACTTTTTGCCAATTGTGACTATGTATTGTCCAGCAGAACAACTCGAAGGTATCCCTATTCCACCGGTTAGTAAACTGGCCCAGAATAGTGCTTTATTAGCTGATACATTGATGAATGCTGATGTTAGTGCACCAATGCGTTTTGTTCAAGTTAAAACATCATTGGTTACACTTCGAGCACAAGTCAAGTACAGTCATATAGAAACCAATGTCAGAAACAAGCTAAGTGAGGAAATGCTTGAATTGCAACAGCTTACACAAACAGGTGCCGATCAATTGACCATTATGTTGGCGTCATTTCGTGGTGCACTCGACAAATTACGAATATACACACAATTTGCCTTAGAAGATTTATCTGAGGTGATCCATCCAAAAATGTCCAGTGATAATAATCAACTATATATAGGTAAAGTGAAAAATATTATGTCTATGTAATATAGAATGTGCTAAATACTACTTCAGAATGTTTTATAAAATTTTTACTAATCTTTCAGGAAAAGTTAAAAAAGAAGCATAGTTGATACCACTATAGCGTTCATTAAAAGCCTACAACTTTAGATATATTCATTTTTTTTGAAAATACAACAGAAAACGGTATGGACAAATTCAGGATGACCTGAAATAAAAATATCCTTATTATATTCTGTTAAGCTTTCCCTCCCACACATACAAGTCAGTTTTAGTTTTAAAAATGAAGGTTTCGATAAATACATGGGAAATTAGTGTGAGTTCTGCTCTTTCAGAAACAATATCATTTCTATTTGACACCTCATTTGTAGTTTGTGCGCTTTCGATTGTACAATTCAGAATTCTGTGAAGATCTCATTCTATACATTTAATTCTTTTTTATTTTATATACTAACACTTATATAAATAGACACTCATTTCTAGAGTGTTTTTTGAGCTATTGAATTCCTGTTCTCTGCTAGAAAAAATAAGAGTCAAAAAAGGCTCTGGTAGGCAATGCATCCTGACATGCTCTTTCAGACAAAATCAAAATGAAATGTATAGAATGGGTCTGAACAGAGGATTTTGGGATACCAAATGAGCTATTTTTGTTCCATAGCACAGGACTGAAAATGTTGCCATGTGAGGGAGACCGTAAATAAATAAATTTTTTGTTTAAGGTTACTCCGAAGTGGAAGCAAGAAATAAATTGACTAAATCATTCGAAGATTATATGACATCAACCACTGAACAAATAGATACAGTTTTATTCAAAGCTCAAGAAGCTTCTATGTCATTGGAATCGATTAAAGATAAATTAGAGACCATTGAAGAATTAAACTTTAAAGGAAAACATATTTCTCAGACAGCAATAGATGAATTAGAACACGGATCACTCTAGTCTCGGCTACGTAGTGAAGGCAAACTTGGCATTGTAAAACACGAGCGTAATTTAAATCTACTCAATGAATTTTCTGATTTTGTGAACGTCGCATTAAGTGCTACTCATGATACAATTATCAAATTAAAAATATTCAAGAATAATGCGGAAGAGTTGAAACAAACAGGAGTTCTACTCGAAAAATTACCACATATGTCTGCAAACAGACACAAACAAATACTTGAAGCAGCTCTCAAGCGCCTTCAGGAATCAAAAGAAAAATTCGAAGGAAAGATTCAACAAGTCAATAAACAAAAAGAAATTTCGTAAAATCCGTTTTTTCTCTAGAGCTATGCTTTTGTTAATTTGCAAGAGAGATAATAAAGTAAAACGTCAACTTTAGGATTTCATGAATGATGCTGTGATACTTGCTCCCCAACAACATTTGTTCCGGAGATTCAAACCAAGCCGTAGTCACAACCAAAATCCAATGTCTGAATCTTCATTCACACTCTGAATTATTCGGGGTGCCAGTGTCCTGGAAGTAACATACGTGTTATCATTTACCTGATGTCAATTAGGGATGGTACTTTTACGTTAATTTAAAATTAGCCTTAACTAAAATCGTTAACCGTAATATTAACGTTAAAGGTTTTCAGTTAACCGCTAATTTATCGTTAATTAACTCACTAACGTATAAAAACAATCATATATCGTTTAATTTTGAATTTTAAATTTTTTCTTGAGAAAATCAACATTCACCCAATAGCTATTTTCATGCTGTAGATGAGGATGTCAGTATGAGCTACAAATTGAAATCATATCTATATAGATCCAATCTCATCTCACAAGATATTGTTGAATTCTCATATGAACAGTTTACGAGAATACGAGAATCTTAAAGTGGGACATTTTAAGTTAGTTTGAAATCGACGGTTAACTTTTGTTAATCATTGCTATTGATGCTAAATAGTCTTTAGTGAATAGCTCATTCATTCGACATTACTTCATAAACGTAACTGGTTAGTGGCGGGCGGTGGGTGTGGGTGTGGGTGTGGGTTAGGAGGTGCATGTTTGATCTAGACTCACACCCACACCCACATTAGTTCGGGCATATGCTATGACTATTTATTCGTCAGCGATAAATAGTTCACATTGGATGATGCCTGCACTAAATATAGGCTGTTCAATTATTAACATAATACAAAATTCAACACTACAATGTTTGTACAATCAAACGTGTATCGATCTATTACAACTCTGTATTGAGAGAATTCCCAAACGTCTTCCAAGTAACATCAATGTGTGTGGGTGTGGGTGTACGCATGTGTGTTTGGGTGGCGGTGTGCGGGTGTGAATAAATGTCACCCACACCCACACTCTTTTCCCTTTCAATGATTCATTTATTCCTTTTTAAAGATATCAACCATTTAGTTTTCTTATCAAACCCTTTTTTCCCCTTATCTCCTATTTTTTGTATATCTTGCAACTAACAACTTTGTTGAGAACAGTTGCACTTATTAAAGGCAAAATTCTCACACTGGTAAGTAGACTATTAATGTAGCGCACCCAGGAAAAAAATGCAGTCTTGATTTTAGCTACATTATGAACGAAATACACAGAGTAATATTTCATTTGCAAGGTGCGAAGTGTAGTAGCGAGCAGCGGATGGTGTGCCAGT
>OENM01002544.1:0-16372 GCA_900239745.1 Rotaria magnacalcarata
TGAGTCAGGCCGGCCTTCTGTCCAAAGCTACATTTAGCAACAGATGTAGGAAAAAAAATCGGGCCCTTGAAATTGTCCTCGGACAACACCCCACACCGCAAGGTAGCCGAAAGGTAGGGTATTCTTCTTCTTCTTCTACTTCGAAACTACAAGTTTATCTGATTGAATCCACTCTACGGTAGTAAAATCAAAACGAAGTGGAACGCGTTCAGTGCGAACGCAAGTATTCGAATAGAGGAACCAGCAGTCTGAGAACTTATACAAATAGCTAAGGAACATGTTTGAGAGCATTATAGAGTTGAAATTACAATAACTAAATGATTTTTTTTCTTCTAAATAAGAACACGTTCTTACCGCGAAAAACGTGTTCTAATGGAACGATCAGAACGCGTTCCTTTTATTCAAAAAAACGCGTTTTTCATTTCACAGATGCGTCTCAAAAGGTCGAAAAAGCGTCTTCACAACGCAGTCTTTTATCTGGCCAATGCGTTCTTATCCGTTCCTTTTTCTGAATTTTTTTCCATGGGTTGCGCAGCTTTTTAAGGGTCGTAATGATGCAAACTGTCATTATTCCAGTTTTTATGATCATGATACTGATTCAAGGAGTTATTGTACTTTTCGTCATAATGTTTGTTTCTGTGCGGATAATATTAATATTTAAAGTTGAATTTAAGAAAAATAAATACCCGATTGCTGGAAAAACAACAGTGGATGTGGGTGTGTGCGTCAGGTTGAAAACTGTAGTAACACCTACACCCACACCCTTGAGGGTTTATAAAGCTGCGGAAATGTTTTGCAGTGTGTTAGAACGTGTTGGAACGCGTTCGTTATTTTGACGCGTTATCACACATTAAAACCTGTTGGTTTTTGGCAACTTTTTAACGCTTTTCATGGATCAAAGGGAACATACTTTTTCTTTAAGTCGGTAGGTTTTTAACGATTATTAACGTTGTTCTATGCGTTAAATCGCGAAATAGTTTTGCATGAGAGAGAAGAGAGATAATGACAAAATAGATTTGGACACGGAGAGCGATCTCATGGCCAGAACCATGACAGTAGGCTTTTACGCTGTTGCGCAGCAAATAAATAAGGACGTCGGAAAGAAGTGCTGCATGCATCAATTAACCATCGATGAATGATGAGCACTATTGCTAGTGATGATAAGACAGTCGTAATTTCCGGCACAATAATTCATATCCTTTGGAGTAATTTTTAAAATCAGGATGGACAGAAGGTAACGATTTTTTTGCAATATTCAAAGCGAGTTCACAAAACGTGTGTGCTTTTGAGTAGTCTTCCATGTTGTAATAAGTTTTAGCTATATTGTTATAGGTAGTAGCTAAGTCGGGATGCTTTGATGGAAGAACTCTTTCAAAGATATGAAGTGCTTTCTTGTGGTACGACAGAGCTTGAGTATAATGGCCCATTTTATCATGTATCACACCCATGTTACTAAAAGAAATAGCCAGCGAAGGATGGTTCGAAGGAAATGACTTCTCGAAGATATCGATTGCGTGTTGATAGAATGACAACGATTTCAGATACTTGCCCTTGTTTTTGTATACCATACCGATGTTGTTGTAGGAAATGGCTATCAACCAATGGGTTGGATAATTCGCTTTTTGACGAATTTTTAGGGCTTTCTTGTACCATGAGAGTGCTTTGGAGTAATTGCCAATATTGCCATACGCTGCACCAATTTGACTATAGGAAGTGGCCAAATCTGGATGGTTAGGCGAAAGATTTGTTTTGTTCAGAGCGATAGCTTTTTTATAAAGAAGAATTGCCGCCTTAAATTCAGATTTCTGGTATTTGGCATATCCTAGATGATGATATAAGTAACCTTTCTGGTTGCTATCAGATCGTCGATTGAGTAGTACTTGGTATACTTCCTCTGCCTTCTTAAATTCACCCAGTGTCAAGAGCAATTGACCCAGACGATCCCATCCTGTTGATCCCCGCATCTCCTCCCTCATATGCGTAATGAGATTACTGAGCTGTGGATCGCTGTCACCCGACATTGTGAGATTCACCTGGTACAACTGATTCTTTGAGTCAATTAGTGTGATGTCACCAATGCGAAAGATGGTTTGCATGGAGAAAAGAATTTCTTCTTCGTCTGAGAAATAACTGATGTTGTGCGTATCAGCAAAAGGACTTGATGAGACTAATGGATCAATGCATATTTTGAAAAGAACAAGAATTGTGTCGGAATCCTTTTTGCTGCTGTCAGCGAAAGCAAGTGACACTTCTTCGCTTTTGCTAGTTGACAGAAAGTAGTTGAATGATAATAGGCCACCTTTTCTTTGCTGTATTTTGTCAAAGTCAGCCTTAGGTAATGCCTGACCGCGATAAACTGAAAAATATTTTTTCTCACAGGTGCTCGATTGTTCTGAGTACAGCTTCTGAATATTTCGATGGAGATCACAAATAAAAACGCGCATCTTAATGATGGTCTCCACTTCAAGAGTGCGCAATGCCCTGTTAAGCATTGAATAGAGACAAGATGGCGACGTGTACCACCAGATCGGTGTGTGAAGATGATATTCTCTTTCAAGTTTGTCGATCCTGCAGTCATAACCATTCCTCCAGCGGAAATAGGTGACAAGTTCCCCTATGGAATCAGAGCCAGTGTCGTTGATTTCTAGGAGAAACTCTATCAGTAGTTGAGAATAAATAAAGGATGGATCGAGTTGGTCGAGATTCTTGTTTGTAGTCGACACATTCATTGCAACAATACTAATAATTATCAGGTTTATATGGAGCAGTGTTACAGGTATATCACACCGAACATACTTTCCCTGGTGTTTCTATCTTCTCTCTCTTTCTTTCTCTCTTTCTTTCTTTCTTCTTTCTGTTTTTCCTTTTTCTTTTCGGATGGTTATATATATGAGTCAGTTGCAACTTTATTGTACGATTGGAATATTAAAGTGTTTTAATCACAACTCCGGTTCTACAGAGCCGATTTTCAAAATGTTTTTTTGTTTTGTTGCTTAATTCATGCCTATACTACCATAGAAATTTAAAGTCTCTAGCTTGTGAATCTATCGAGATATTTACTTTGAAAGTAAAAAAACAGACATTTTTCGATGACTGATCTAAGAAAAAACTCATTTTTCAAGGAAAGAAAGAGTGCTAAAAAAAAATTACATAGCACGTTTTTTAGATCAACTTTCAAACTATCTAAAACTATGACTCATTTATTTATTTTATTTTCTCTTTGTGATCGTTTAATATGGTAATACTTTTACGCACAAATGTAGCTCCAGATGGAAACTCTTTCTCTCAAAATAAGGAAACTGGTTTTTGAAAAAGTGATCTTGCCAAAAGATAGAGCATAAAAGAGCAGCATGGAAACAGCCAAAAGTTTTTGAAAAGAATCTTATTTTTAAAGTGAAAAAAATGAAAAAAGCTTTTTTCACTCATTTTGTAGCTCCAGATTTCAAAAATTGTTTAGTTAATAACTCCTGAAGTGCTTGTCTAGCTTCACTCAAACGTTCACCCTATATAGTATGCAAAAAGTTTTTCAACCTCACAAAATTTCAGTCATACAGCTTTTAAACTTTAGAAGAAATTTAAATTGTACGTTAAAATGTAGCTCCAGATTTCTTTCACTGATTTTCGAGCGACTTTTGACCAAAATTAGTTTTATTATATATCATTCGACTTATGAGACTACACCGATCAAGATTTACAGCCAAATAAACTAAAATAAAATTTGAAATCTATTCGACCTTTGGGAAGTATTTCACAATTTATCTGAGATCAGAACAAAGGTTTTTACGTTCTATGAACCATTAGTTAAGTTCAAACGACCCATATGCGGTGAGATCGATAGAAATCACTGAGAGTTCTCGACTCACATGCAATATTTATGCCTTTGCTTTAATTTCAAAGCATTCTTTTACAATAAATCTTACACATGAAAAGTTGGACTTTTGGGATTGAATATCTAGGCGAGTTTGCTTCAGGTAGTTGGGAAACTTTTACAGGCTACTCAGAAAATGATGGAGAATAATATGCACTACTTAGATTTTCTCTAAAGTCACTTTCAATTTTTTTCATCAACCGTACAATAAAGTTGCACCTGACTCATATGTGTATGTGAAAAGTTGTAAAAGAGAGATTCGATAAATAAACGAAAAGTTCGGACATGATGAGCTAAAATTGGTGCCGTGACCGGTCTTCTTGTAATTCCTCCAACGAAGAAGAACCAGTTAATAATTAAAACTGATTCATCCGCAACGGAACGAGTGATTTACAATCTCATCTTTATATTGGAAAAGAGACAGAAAGTATAAGGGTGTGGGTGTGCGTGGATGTGGGCGTACCTCCTTTCTTATGACCACACCCTCATCTGCACCCCAGACCCAGACCCACACACTGTCCCCCCCCCCTGAAATCGCTTTCTGTTATTCGTGGACCAAATTTGAATGAAAATTAGTATCATAGGTTTTGTAGAGTGTCACTTGCACTATCTTCTGGTATGTGTAGCTTTTCATCGGACTGTATAGAAATGACTCCATGTAGTGATCTAAAAATTTCAATTCAAATAGACCTCGACTAGTGGAGGAAAAACATTTGTGAAAGTTTGCAACCCATCATGTTTTCATTCATATCACACTATGATTGTCATGCGGCAAAATAATTGTTACACTATCTTACTTTTTAATTTCTCTTGTTCAATACACGTTGCTGAAGTATTCTTTAATGACAGTACATGAATCTCAAAAATTTCCCTAGCCCTTTTGAATACTCCTATTGTTTGGCATCCATTAACTGACACGCACACGCATGCGCACACGCACATCTCGTCGGACACGATCCAACTGCTTAATAATGGTCTGGGATACATTGATGTCACAGATTTTCATTTTGGTTTTTATCCTTGAGTCTATGCAACTGTTGATTATGACTAACTCGTGAGAATCCATGTCTGATACGATTTCTTTACTTCATAGTTGTTTTCATTGATTCATACAATTTATACAACACTCCTATACTTATTGATGTGCCTATTCATATTTTCCTGGAGTTATTGTAGTCTAAAATACTGTAATAACTGCCACTCGTTGAGACGAATGGAGATTTATGATAATATAAATCACTTCCTTTCATGATTAATAGGCAATAATTTTTTGAGCTTCAATTTATGCATGAAACGCAGTAAATACAAGAACCAACGCCTGAAGTGCCCGTGTTTGTCATAGTATTCAATTATTCAGCACGTAAGAGAAAATTATCCTTCTAGAAAAATGATTCTTCATTCTAGCAGCTGTGTGTTCCTAGTTGATTCGAATTCAGGATATAAGCTTTCGCAAAAATCTTAATCGACGTCGTTTGATTATATCTGCATAATACAGTACACGCTTAATTAAAAAAAATATGCTTAGTCCAGTTCATTTAAGGTTAATCTCAGAAATTTCACAGCGACTCTAGATTTCACACTGATATCATAGTCTGATAAAAAAGAGTCATAATTATTTTGTTGATTACCTAGTGCATAAGAAATATTATGTTGTGAAACACGATCTGAAAGGACTGCTGAAGTATATAGGGTAGAAATTTGGACCCATCCCCAGCCCCNCCCCCCCCCCCGACAGACGGGGACTGAGAAATTAATTAATTAGCTAGCTGATTAATTAATTAATTAATTTCTCTGTCCCGGTCTGTGATGGTTTCTGAAGTCTCTCTGTCATGGTCTGTGATGGTGTCTGTGGTCTCTGTCACGGTCTGTGATGGTGTCTGAATTATCTGTCACTGTCTGTGATGGGTTTTGAAGGCTCTGTCACGGTTGGTGATGGCTTCTTAAGTCTGTACAACTGTCTGCGATGGTCTCTAGAAACTTCATACACCATATTACAGATACAGACTGCGACATAGAAGCTCCACAGACCATTACAGACCGTGGTAGACGGATTCCAGAAAACGAGTTTTATCTTGTTTCACATTTTAATCCTGCAGGGATTGCGCTAATACCTTTTTTTTGTTGACGAGTCAAAATAGTAAGAGTTTGAAAATTTAGGAGTGCTGACAACGAATATCATTGTGAGAAGTGTCAAAAAACTTTTATTTGCGAAATAGCTCTAATCACTATTTGTACTGCTTTTCTGATTATTTGAGCCTCCTAGTGTAATGATTCACTCAAAATCAGCGAAAAACAACTTTTATAACTCAGAATTTTGTGTTGTATGAGAATCGAAACTTATTACAATCATAAACTGTAAAATTTGCAAAGAAACTAGCGATTCCCCAGCAGAAAATAACAACTTCTCGAACATATCGAATTTTGTACCGAATCAGTTTGTGATGTCATTTCTATTGCAACGTAAAATTCGAAGCATCAGTGTAATTTTTCCAGGTCTTTCGATTGGTAGTTGCAAAAAGGTAGAAGAACAGATATAAAAAGGTGATAAGTAAAAAAATATAGAAAGCGTTTGTCATCGCCGAAACAAATATGGTCGAAAAAAGATCACCTAAAATAAATATTACTGAATTAGAGAACATCAATATAAACATTCGAATCTATTGAAAGTTATCTTTTTGATAATTTTTGGTTCGAGGATCTTTATATGAATGATGTGAATATCGCGGAAGAGCACACTCAACGGAATACACATAACGCAGACTTGTCTATGTTGAATTTGGCTATATTGGTATAGTTTTCAGCGTCAAAGTAGTGTTTTGAACACACGATGAGCGTACGAAATGCTCTATTTTCTATCCTCTCTCGATAGAATGTTTGACAGACAAAGAAAAAGGGTACCACTACGTCAAATGTTGAAACTTGTGAGATTATTTTCAGTTTGCACTGTATTTATGTACGTTTTTGTTAATTTGAAGGTAAGGAGAAACATGACAGGGTTTCGAATTGACAAAGTAATGAAAACTTTGTAACATTCTGTCAGTAGGAAGCCTTATTCACACAGAAAGAACGTAGGAGTGTATGACTTATATTAGGAGACGACATCATATGATTATATACCTGATAAAAACTAAGTTAACTTCTTGGCTAACGCCGATTGATTAGCACTTCAAACTATAATCCTATATGGTAGTCATCATTGCTGCTATTTTTTGTTGTCTTTCTTGGATCTCATATATGACTAATGTCTTGAAAATTCACTGGCAATCAACTGATCACTGGAATATTGCTAGCATTTTACACAATGCATGGAGATTTTTATCAGAAACTGGAACTAAACTTGCTCTCAATGTACCATACATAGAAAATTCTTAGAATCAATACCATTAAGAGAAGAGGATAACGGAGAAAAACAATGAGCATAATGATATATTTTATCTATGCATTTTGAAGTAGCTATGTAACTGTATCAAAACGAGACAGATTTACTATTCATATCAATATAAAACATCCACGTTCAGATATTTTTAATTTTGGTGAACATATTATGTATTTCTTTTAATTCAAACTATCTTTTTAATGGTTGGGGAAAGAGACACAACTCAATGTCGAATATGATTTGATAAAATTGAACGGGGCCTCTTATGATATCTCCATGCTTTTCTTCATCATGTACAGTCCCATCCTTTCTTCACCTTTTCCTCACAATCAGACAACAGCTGCGAATGACTGCTTGCAATTCTCAAATTTATTCCGTTCGTAAGATGATCTTTTCTTTTCCAAATCCACCATACAAGAGCCCAAATAATGTTTTTTGCACCTACTTGTTCTCTAAGAGCAATTTACCACTAACTCACCGTATAACTTATATCAGACGTGATAACAATTGAGGATCTCATCCACTTCCTTCCATATTCGCTCTGATTTGTGTAAAACTACCATCATCAACTAAAAGAGACATAGCAAGGTCGCTCAAAACCTAAGGCTTTCTTTCTGAAAAGCCCATCATCATTCAATCAATTATAGAAAAACTCACAGAATGCCTTGAATAAACCTGAATATTCCAGTATTTTAGAATTTTTCCTCTGTTATACCTGATTTTATCTTTTCGCGACTATCAATCAATAGCGCTTGAAGAGCGAAATATATGCCCCCAGTTTCAGGTCCCATAAGGACTAATTTCACGCTAAAAATCAAACATATAGAGATAAATCTAGTAAAAAAAGGGGTTTCTTTCAATTGAAGTTCGATTCCTCGACCTGTTTCACGTCATTTTAATTCTTTTTTATGTCATTTATCGACAGAGCTTGAAAAATTAAACTTATCGTCCGAATTTTACGCTTCAGTAAAAGTGACTTCATCAAGCATCATATGGACTAAATTCTATTTGTTAAGAAAATATGAATTTTCGCTTGGAAATCACTATTTTGTTTCCAAATACTACAGTGTAGGGTTGTGACAAGTTCAGATTCATGTAGAGCGCAAACTTATGAATTAGAAAATGTGTTTTTCATTGAATTTTAATGAATAAAAATGCTAGGAGAGCCAACATAATGAGGAATGAGTTCAAAAATTGATTAAAGATATTTCAAGAATGAATTTTTTTTAGAGGTCTGATGATAATATTCGTCATCGGCACCACTAAATTTTCAAGCTTATATGATTCTGCCTGATTAATAAAACAAAATTGTATTCATGATACCTGAGGGGTATCACAGGCAAGAAAAGTGTGAATGCAGTTTTTCGAGGAATAGACTAGATAAAGATGACCAAAATCGATTATGTATTCGATGGCACACAAACGGTTTCGCTCATGAGCGCTCACGGGCGTGAGCTGTACACCCCTACGTTCAGCATCCAACCATGGTGAAGCACTATGATATTACCGAGCTTTACGCGTGGGACTGTCTCTTTACTTTATGAGTAAGTAAGGAACTTCAGTATTTACTTATACGCTACTGAATTGCAATACTGACTGGCTAATAGTAATACCGACTATACGGGTGTAGATGTGTGTGAGTTATTATGCTTGTGTCTCATCCACACCCGTATGAGCATAAGTCTATTGGTAGAGTCATAAATGTCTGCACTCGAGAAACAAAATAAACTTCATACTGAACTGGAAAAAGTTTAGCAAAGAGTGCGAAACCTAAAAAGGTTCTTCCCCCGGGCACATTGGAAGAACCTTTTTGAGGGTTTCGCAAAAAAACCCACAAACGTTTCGTATCAATCCGTGGAACTTAACAAGGTTTCGTACGAACGTACAAATCCTTGAGGTTTAGTAGAAAGCCTTTTGAGGTTCTGCATAGAACTTTAATTGATTCTTCCCTAAGCACACGGGAAGAACCTTTTTTTACATTGTACGAAGGACACAAATTTTGGAGAACGAAAAAACGCCGAAACTAAAATATATTGAAAAAACAAAATACTGAAAGTGCTATTAATGCAGCTTCAGTACACACTATTCATGCAAGCAAGCAATATATAGATGTTGTTGCAGATTATTTACGCAAAGATGATGAAAGAGTGTGCTGAAGCTGCATTAATAGGACTTTCGATCTTTTTTTGATATATTTTACTTTCGGTGTTTTTCTCTTTCTACAAAATTCTTACCATTTCCTCTGTTAAAGTCCAGGTAGCAAAAAAAAATCAGATTTTGTGATTTCTATCTGAAAGCTTGTACACATCAGGACATCAATTATACTATCTCATATATAGTTTCATCCGTTTTGAATATCGTGTTGTCAAGGAATTAATTTCTCAATATATTGGTATTTTGCGCACTACTTAACAAGAAGTGCATAAATTCTAACAAATTCATGTTTTGACACAATGATATCAAAACTGGTGAAATTGTATATATGAGACAGTAGAATCGAGACATCCATGTGTACCAAATTTTTTTATTAAAAGCTAAAAAAATGATTTTTTTTCGCAACTTGGATGCTAACAGCGGAATCGACTAAAAATTACTTACCCGGTCAAATCTGAAGAGGAACAGGAATTATTTGAAAGCTTTGCTAGTCTAGTGATTCCTATACATGGGCAAAACATGAAGAAAAACTATGCATATTACTGCGGAATGTTCCATCGCAAGGGTATATGTTTTAGGATATAGTCACTTCGGTATAAATATAATGGTATAGGGAATCGTTACAGAGGTATAAGGGTATAGGCATACGGATATAGGAGTATGTGGGTGTATGGATAAGAATAAAGGGGTGGGGGTATAGAGTTGGGGACATAGAGCTAAGGGTATATAGTGAAGCCTATAGGTATAGAGTCAGTTATAAAGGTATAATTACAGTGATGTGAAAAATTAAAGAATCAATTGCTTAAATGCAGCTGTTATTTCATTTTCGACCAACTAAGACTGCCTAGTAAAGCAAAGCCACCGCTGGTGTTGCATATTCGAGTAAGCTCCATCCAATTATCACGTCAGATTCTAGAATACTATAATTGGATTTGAGAAAACTAAAGTTGATAGAAGTTGGCCATTTTTACTTCTGAAAAATTATAGAATCAGTATAGAATTCTAGTTGTTTTCGAGTTAAAAGAAATTCTATTATGATTGAAAGCGATATGCATCAATAGAGGCAGTTATGCAGAAAGCTCAACCACAAAAACTTTGAAAAGAGATACATACTCGAAATGAAAATGACTGGAAAATACAACCCAAGCTTAGTAATCAAGCTAGACTATTGGTAATATAGATTATGATGTTCTTTTTAACGATGAATTAAGAGAGAGAACACAATTAGCAACCAAATCAGACACTCGCGAAATCTCTACATATGTCCATTGCACCAACAGGCATGGTGTTAAAAATACAATAGAAAATTCACTTTTCAAGTCTGAATCAGCTCCATGAGTTTTTATTCTGAGAATAATTTCGGGAAAAGTAACTAGTTGAAAATAACTGGTTATCATTTATTTTGATGGAGAGTGAGAAAAGCTACTCGAGATTGTTGAAATTCAATAGGCTTGTGATGATTTTCGAGTCATTCATATTTGATTGGAATCTCTTCGCTCGCCTAGTATTTTTGATGCCATGTCTATTGGTGCAAATGGACACATGTAGAGATTTCGCGAGTGTCTGATTTGGTTGCTAATTGTGTTCTCTCTCTTAATTCATCGTTAAAAAGAACATCATAATCTATATTACCAATAGTCTAGCTTGATTACTAAGCTTGGGTTGTATTTTCCAGTCATTTTCATTTCGAGTATGTATCTCTTTTCAAAGTTTTTGTGGTTGAGCTTTCTGCATAACTGCCTCTATTGATGCATATCGCTTTCAATCATAATAGAATTTCTTTTAACTCGAAAACAACTAGAATTCTATACTGATTCTATAATTTTTCAGAAGTAAAAATGGCCAACTTCTATCAACTTTAGTTTTCTCAAATCCAATTATAGTATTCTAGAATCTGACGTGATAATTGGATGGAGCTTACTCGAATATGCAACACCAGCGGTGGCTTTGCTTTACTAGGCAGTCTTAGTTGGTCGAAAATGGAATAACAACTGGGTGTGGGTGTGAATTTGATTATTTCTTATTACACCCTAACCGCACTATTTTCAAGTCAAATTTTAGTGCTGAGTAAGAAAATGCTATTTAAAATTTTTCCAACTAGAAGCTCAAGGGCGAAGAGTTAACATTTTCTGAACACGTCGTATTCTTGAGTTTTCTGGTGTTACGAGGTTTTCGACTTGAATGTTGAAGTTTTCCTCCGTATCTTTACGAATTATGGCAAAATACCCAACAGCTGATAGAGACATGTACGAGGATATATTACAAGAGACATACCTGTTTTGTTGTTATTTCAAAAATTGTACACTTCAACACATGATAAAGTACTGCGTTTGACCAAGAATAAGAACATTTCTTTTTCTTCACTGATACCAAAAAGGCTTCTCAATCTCTCCGACTGCAAAAAAAGCGTCCTTACAGCGGTGTACTTTACTACAAAAATAAAGATATGCTGAAAGCATGCGTAATTTTCTCAATCACATCTTTCCTGACTCTAGGTAAGTTAACTAATACACAATTCGCTGAAAATTCATTTCCATTGTCCATAGGTATCGACTTAGTTATATTTTATCACCCAACATTCGCCAGTGGGATCCAGTCACCCGTCAATAAACCAAAGCTAAACAATCAGCCGTTTCTTAGCAATATACAAGCCACAAAATCAGGTTCAGAACTTACAAATGCGTATAAACGATATAGAAACGGATACAATGAGTGGTACGATGATTTTCAGTTGCTACGGGCCCGGTCACCGCTATTAAATGCGTACCAGAGCAACGCTGAACCACAAATCCGCACAGAGAATCTAGATAATCAACTATTGTTGGATAATAGTCAAAACAAGCAACGGCACTTACAACCTATAAATCGTTACCGTCGAAATCTGAGACCGCCCCAGTTGCCTGTAGCTTTGCAATCAAATCTCCCCATTCAAACAGCAGCATACTATTACCCGAACAGCCTCAATCAACAAATTCTTATACCGACATCATACATACAACCATGGCAATGGAACAACTGGAATAATCGACCAGGCTCTGAACCAACCGATATTTATCAACCAAATCAAAACATAGGTAAAAGCATGCGAAATATTTTCCAACCAAATCGTGAAAACAACTATTAGAACGAAACCCCAATACTAATGCATAGATCGAAACTGTAGATAGTAAACCATGCCCATCGAGCCAAATATGCAAACGTAAAAAAGGCGTTGGAACACATTTACGACGTCGCTAGATTGTTGATACTATTGAGTCCGTCGATTATTGAATATACTGAAGAACGTCAAACTTGTTGATTTTATATCGGAATGTACCCAGACCGAGACAAAACCGAGACTCTTGGTCTCGGTCCAGATCTCGGTCACCGATTTGACTTCATTCGATCAACATACGCTTCATCTTGACCTTCCTTCCGTTTTATTTTGTTGTGGATGTGAGTTTCAAGTAAGAACTGTCAGATATGAGTGCTAGTACGAAAAAAACATATGTGTTAATCTATCATCAATAATTAATGCGTATGCTGGTATGCATCTTAGATGGCAGCTACACTTCGGCGCGTGATGATTTATAACTTAGACCAACATTTAATGATATCAAATCAAGACTCACCGAGGGTATGAGTGTGGGTGAAGGTTTTTTTCGTATGAGTGAGTATGGAGTACGTATCATTGTGTGTGTCTGTGTAGGTATAGGTGGCAGTTGCTATATGAGTTAAATGCCGTCTACCGCATCCATACACGAACCCAGGCACAGACCTGGATACCCGAGTTCGATATTCCCGGGTTCGATGTTCCCAGAGTTCGGTTGTTTCAGATACGAGAAATGATGAATTTAGTTGTTTATTTACTTAGGTCATTGCTAGACATTCGGAGAAGCCAAGAATCCACCGGGCATACTGAGCCCGAACTTCTGGGGTTTCGATAGTTTCCGGGTTTGGCTATTCCCGGCTTCTACGAATGCCTAATGTAGACTAAATTACATGAGGCACTAAGTCGAGTGTTTCAGGTAACGGGAATGAACGAATACGGTGATGACCAAATCTGGGAAAGACCAAAGCCTGGAAGTCTGGGCTCAATACACTCCTGGCACCGACACACATACCCAAATTGCGACCAACAGCATCGCAGACCGATCCCGTGTTGCACTTTCTAGGAATCGAGTTGTGAAGATATACTCCTTAATGAATCGGTAAACCATAAGAGGTCAAAGTTCAAAGATCCGAACTCTCACGATTTTAGATAGAAGAAGAGGTAACGCTCGCTGATGGTATTAAGCATTTGTTGTATTTTTTCTTATCAAGAATCGCATTGTTTAAACTCAAAGCACACAATTATACATGCTACCAAAGGAGAGAGAGAGAGAATGGAAAGTTCAAATAGAACAAAAAGAGATACAGATAAAACGAAGGGAAATAATCAGAAAGAACGGATGTGACAACGTTCTCCCATAAGCTATGTAGGAAAACTAGTAATTCGTGCTCTTAGTGTAATTACATTTCTGCGTCCTCGCTTGGTGAGTTGAAATACCGCGCATCCAATAGCTCAATGATCGACTTCAAGTTTGAATTGTTAGGTTTCCTACATAGCTTACGAGGGAAGGTTCCTGAGTGTATCTCTGGAATTTTAACCAAAAGTAAATGGGTGTGTCAGGTCAAGTATTGGTGTCGCAAATATATACAAATTAACTGCCCAGAGCAAACGAATCAAAAAATGTAAGTGAACAAATTTTTTTATAACCCTGAAGAGTATCACATGCGATTTGTTTTTGATGGCAAAGTACTTGCGGTACTCCTCAGGGTTATAAAAAAGTCTGTTCACTGAAATTTTTGATTCGTTTGCTTTGGGCAGGTAATTTGTGTATAGTTGAGATACCAATACTTGGCCTCACACACCCATTTACTTTTGGTTAAAATCCCAGAGACACATTCTGGGACCTTTCCTCGTTAGATCTTTGACCTCTTTCCGTTTAGCGATTCATGAAAGTAGATATTTTCGCGACTCGATTTCTAGAAAGCGCAGCATATAGTCAGCGTACGATGCTCTTGGTCGCAGTTCGTGGTGTCCGTGCGCGTCAGTGGGTGTCTATGCTTACTATTAGCACTTCTGTTCAGTGACTAAACAAAAGCGCATAGGAGAGTCGGTTTCTTTGGCTTTCTGTGAAACCTGTTCCGCAGGTGCTCGTTGATTCGATACCTTGAGAGGTGTTCGTGGGTGACCGCATGTTTTACAGGTACTCCATTGCAGGTGTCAACAACCTCGACAGTAACCACGTACCGCTTTACCATAAGCGCGCTAGAATCTTCCTACCAATTGGCAACAAGTATGCCAATAGTCGTGTACTGAATCGCTATAACCACGTCATAAACAACGCAGCAGGTATCAACAAGTATGCCAATAATCGTGTACCGAATCACTATAACCCCGTCATAAACAGCGCAGCAGGTGCCAACAAGTATGCCAATAATCGTGTACCGAATCACTATAGCCACAGCATAAACAACGCAGCAGGTGCCAAGAAGTATGCCAATAATCGTGTACCGAATCACGATAACCAAGGCATAAACAGCGTAGGAGATGTCAACAAGCTCGACGTAAACAGCGTACCAGATGTCAACAACCTAGACAAAAATTGCTTGCCGTGTCTCAACAGCCAGCGACCGGTACTGCACGAGAAACCAATACTAGATAATCAACAATGGCCGGACGAAACGCAAAGTAACGGCCACGCCTCACAACTAACCAAATCTCATAAAACATATCCGTATCGAGTCGGTTTGGTAAGGAACACTGTTCGCCAGCCATCTAGCACTCCAAGCTTATTAAATGCCAGTTATGTCATGCAAGTGAATAATGCGATACTGAATGATACAAACGATGCAAATGATGCAGATTTACGATATGGTAGCCCAAACAAACAACCAGCTTCACAAACTCTAAATGGATATGCTCAATATACCGATAGATACATCAAACCTCGCGAAATGTTACGGTGGAGACCAGCCATTCAACGACCGATAAACGAAACTCCGATTAACCTCCAAGCACCAATCGATACACGTGAACCCAGTGTTCAGCAGTGGCCAGGTGATCGAAGAGAGAATTCAGACCAAAGACGACTAGAAGAAGACGAAGTATATCGAAATATTGCAATAAATCGAGCAATAGTTAATTCGTTAATAATGCCATTGGCATTTCTTCTTTCATTAACTTGTATGATCGACATTGTTGAAGCAAGGTAGAACGTTGTTATGCGTGCACAATTCCAGAGAATTGAAATAAAACAGCAACCATATTCGTAGTTTTTTCTAGACTGCACTCGATGAAAAATAAACGGCAAACACAAAATACTGCTTACTATAAATAAAAATCTTTTTCCCAGGAACCCCAGAAAATAGGTCTTAAAGCGTTCAAAAATCCAAATAGGTTTTCAAGCTGATTCAAGAGGGAAAGTACAAGTACCAAGTACCAAAATCACTGTCTGGTGCTGGGAAGGTGCTGAGATGTCGAGAAATTACCAGACAGATGCTGACGTATTAACAGAGTTTTAACGATATTATATGCTTAACTACACTGTAAAAAATATCCGTAGAATAAAAAACGAAAAAAGGGTTTATGAAAGTGCAACGTGTCACAAACCCTTTTAAAGGGTTTATTAAGGTGCTATAAACCCTTTCATAAACCCTAAAAAAAGGGATGAATATAGGGTTTATGAGTTGCAAAACTGACCCTAAAGGGTTTATGAAAGGGATTATAAACTTCATAAATCCTTAAAGGGTTTGCTATACGTTGCACTTTCATCAACCCTTTAGAAGGGTTGATTGATTCCAATTATTGTGATTGTGTATAATATTTTCTCTTCTCTTCGTATGCTTTAAGGTGATAATTCTCTTGTTTATTAGTTAATGTATTGACGTTTCGAGCGATGAAATCGATCTTCTTCAGAATGAAATAGGAAATGAATACAGAAAAAGTT
>OENM01002545.1:0-13878 GCA_900239745.1 Rotaria magnacalcarata
CATAGTACACGAAAAGTATAGTTACGCACAAAATTCATCGAGTACTCCCTCGAGTAATCTGAGTACTCATGCTGCAAAGTCGTACTCGCTGGACGAGTACTTTCACTAGGGTGGCGTTGTCATATTGTAACCAAATTTATTGTGAATTATACTCGAAAATACTTTTGATATGTTATGTAGATTAATCATTTCGATAGTTGATATGTGGAAGTGATAGTTCAAATAAAACTATATCATGTAATTGATTTTCTTCTATATCGCTTCCTATTGTGAGCATCCTGTAGATGTCACTATCCAACATCAACAGTGTTACGCTCTAGTTATTATCCGTTCTGTTGCGTAATCCATTGGAAAAAACTATTCACGTGATAGTGTTAAATTATATTACGCACTTAGATTATTCCTATATATGTATCCGTTGTTTCTCTTTCTCTCCCTTCTTCTTCTCTTTATCATCTCTACTGCTGGTCATATCCATGTTGATCGTTCATAACCAACATTAATAAGTTATATACATATATTTCTACGTGGCTTCATATTCATATTATGTATGTAAGCTTATATTTATATATGTAAAGAAGACATAGCTTCAGTATATATCCCCTAACATAAATTGAAGCTAACATTTGGTGGAGAAGTTAAATTTATTACGACAACGATCATTATTATTGAACTTAAAAGTTAAAAAGAAAAGAATTTCCGCATCCGATATTTTTTTTCTCGGTCTTCATCGTGTTTCGTTTTCTTTATCTCGTATCTATATATCTGTTATACTATTAACGTTTAACGTATACGTATTTGTTTTTTCATTCATTCTTTTTTTCTCCTTCTTTACGAATATATTTTCTGTGTTAAAGAAAATATTGTGAACACAACAGAACCAAAATGAAAAAATCTAGTTCTTCCAGTTCTCTTGACTTGCCAGATACTTCAGCGGATTTAATACTAACATCCACATTAGATCCGATTACTACATCTGTTACTTCAGAGTTAAAGAGACGCATGGACATTATTCCAACACCAAACCGGCCTGACAGATTAGTCAAGTCCGCTGATGTTTCAACTAATAATATTAATGAAAGTTCGTTACTAACTACTCTTCTTTCTACCGAAGCTCCTACGTTTAAGGAAGATGATCGTGTGAAGCACGATCATAATAGTGATGCTTTAGAAATACCGTATCAAGTTGAAAGTAGCCATACAAAGAAAGATGCTAAAAATGATACCGAAGGAGAAGATGCCACATTCGATTCATTTATATATGAACATTTCGTTCCTTTTTCTGGAAAAGAACAATTAAATAAGTGGTTAGACGAGACTGATGCACTCTTTCGTCGCTTTAAAATATCGCGTCACCTTCGTTTACAAGCTGTACCGTTGTTAGTTAGTGGTGACGCTCAGCGTCAATATATAAGAAGTCGTCATTCCATCAAATCTTTTGATGATTTTTACGAATTTCTACTTACATATTTCGATTCAGCTGCTCTTACCATTTGTAGTTCTAATTCAAATAAAGTCAATCATAAGGTTGAATTTGCCACAGACACTATGGACATTAGTAATCTCTCTAGTCATTCTGCATTAAACACTAAACATACAACCGATACTACTGCGTTGTCACAGTCATGTATTTCTTGTTCTTCTAAACTTATTAATGATGATACCACCACGAAGATTGGTGATGTGTCAGACACGAAGTCAGCAATAAATACATCAAAAAATAATCACTCATCATCAGATTCAGTCATTCCAGATTTACGTAAGGCTATTATAGCAAATTTTATACGAAATCCGAAAACTTTTCGTGGTTACAAAGATGATGTAACGAAATGGTTAGATGAGATTGATTATGTTATGCAAATAGCACATGTACCAGAAGAAAATCGACTCGATTTAATCTCGTATAGCTTGAGAGGTGATGCAAATCAGTGGTTTAAAAATAACAAGTCGCTGCTTACGAGTTGGGATAAATTCACTCAAGAAATTAAAAAAGCTTTTAGTTCATCTTTCTCCGAAGAACTAGCGTTTAAAACCCTTGAATCATATGCTCAAGGAGAGAACCAATCGGTTCGTAATTTTTTCAACGAAATTCTAAAACTATGTAAACGAGCTGATTCCAATATGAGCGAGTCCACTAAGTTGAAGAACTTATTAAACAAAGTCAAACCTAGCATTCAGCTCGAAGTTCGTAAGAAAAAGCCAAATACGACTACTGAATTTCTTGAATATGCAACCGAAATCGAAGAACTATTTCAGTTATCTAATATAAGTACAAATGCAACTTTTAGTTCTGCTTCTAAATCAAAAGACTTTTCTAAGAATGAGGGTACTTCGAATAATTCTTCTTTTCAATATTCCAACAGTAATCGTAGTAATTATCGTTCATCACCACAAACCAAGTTCAGTAATAATATAGGATCAGGTACAAATACGCCTAATAAAAAATATACATTTAATTCAGATCGTACACAAGTTTCTAACTCGAATTATTATTCTCAATCGGCTAGTCCATCCTTATCTACTAATCAATACAGTGAAAATACAGATAGGCATAAGAAGATTAATAGACAACAACGTAAGAATTTATATAATAATCCAAATCATAAGTCGGCATCTCGTTCAGCAAATGCCGTTTTTACATCAAACTTGTCACCAACTAGTGATGACAATATTAGTACTCTTTCAACAGTAGTTTGTCAACTTTGTAATATAATGGGACATGACGCTTCGTCATGCCAAAATTTTCAGTGAAGGAGTCATCGTGTGATGGTGCTGACTCCGGACATATATCTTTAAATCCATCTAAGTCTTCTTTGATCTTCATCTATGCTTTAGTAAATACACATAAAGTTAAAATGTTAATAGATACCGGAGCCACCAAAACTTTCATCAATAGTAAAATCTTACATCATTTAGTATCTGTAGATTCTATACTAAAGCAACCTTCTTCTTTTTTATTAGCTGACGGTATTGCATCGTTTAAAGTTCTTGGATTAGTAGATTTAACCATTGAATTTAATGATTTTGTTACTCCTATTAAAGCCTACATCGCTCAAAATTTATGTACAGATATAATAATAGGCATGGATTACATAAATCGATATAATATGAGTATAAATGTTAAGAAACAAACTGTTCATCTTGAATCTCATAATCGACATGCTGTAGTTCCGATCATTAATCCAACCAAATCTATTAAAATACCAGTAATTTCGTGTAGTACGATATCACTTTCTTCTAATACAGCAACAACCATACAAGTTATCATACCTATTTCAGCTATTTCTTTACCATTTATTCCAAATTCTTCGTTTAAGAGTCACATACTTATTGATAATAAGAAAAAAAACCTGGACTTTCAAAATTATCATAGTGAACTTGTGTTCTATAATTCTAAGGAAATTCCTAAATTCATACGAAAAGGTACTTGTCTCGGATATTTGTTGTGTGGTTCAATGTTTCAACATCCTCGTACTTTTTATTCGTCAAATTTTCATTTAATTGGAGCTACCAGAGGTACTGGTATCGCCCCAGCATCTAGTGACCTGAGCATAAACACCGATTCTAATAATGGTACCTATGCATTAAGCAACAAGCATACTAAGTGTAAGAATAGACTACCCTCTTCGCCACCGAAAATGCTTGTCAGTTCGAAGATAATAAATAATCCTATAGTCACGCAACATCTAAATTCACTTGTTAAGAACATTCCAGATGATCAAATCAAACAGGCTCTTTTGTCGTTGTTAGAGAGTTTCTCTAATCTTTTTGACATCACCAGACATAATATAGCTCGTACCCCTGTCCCACATGTTATCAACACCATTCCTCATTCGCCTCCTGCTAACAGACCCTATCCTCAACCAGATAAAGAAGAGGCGATGTATGAGTTAGTCCAAGAGTTCTTGAAAGCAGGTCTAATATCGGAATCGAATTCCCCGTATGCAGCTCCAGCATTGCTTGTTAAGAAAAAAGATAATTCGTTTCGATTTGTGGTAGATTACAAGCGGTTGAATGCTATAACTATCAAAGATTCTTCTCCTCTCCCCAATATAGAGGACACCATTCTTAAATTAGGGAAAGGTTTTAGCTATTTTTCAAAGTTTGATCTAAAATCTGGTTTTTATCAAATACCCATTAATGAGACAGATAGGGAAAAAACAGCCTTCATTACACCTTTTGGGTTGTACCAGTTCAATGTCTTACCGATGGGATTAAAAAATTCCCCTCCTACGTTTCAGCGAGTCATGACAGAAACTCTCAAATCATTTCGTCATTTCTGTCTTGTTTATCTCGACGATATTATTGTTTTCTCAAAAACCTTTCCTGATCATTTGAATCATCTAAAAAATGTGTTTTCAGCTTTACAAGATAAGAATTTAGTATTAAATCCACTAAAATGCGAATTAGCTGTTAAACAGATTGACTATCTAGGTCATACTATAACCGAGAATTGTGTCACACCAACGAAAGATAAAATCGAGGCAATTTTGCAAATACCAGAACCCCGTACTTTAGCTCAAGCGAATCGTTTTCTCGGATCTTTAGGTTGGTACCGACGGTTTTTACCGAAGTTCGCTGAGGTAGCCGCACCAATACATAGTGTGACAAATCTTACGAAACCCAACCGAAGGAAGTTTAAGTGGCAAGCTTCTCAATCTAACGCTTTTCACCAACTTAAGCAAATGCTAACCACCGAACCTTTATTTCTAAATTTTCCTGTCGATGATATACCCGTAATATTAACTACAGATGCTAGTGATCTCGGAATAGGTGGCGTTTTACAGCAAGAGGTTAATGGGCAATTCCGTAATTTATGCTATCATTCTCAAACTATTTCACCATGTCAGAGAAGATATAGCACGATTGAAAAAGAAGCCCTAGCTATATACAAGTGTCTAGATCGTATGCGTTCCCTTGTTCTAGGCAGAAATATCATTATCATGACTGATCATTGTCCCTTATGTTCTATAATGCAGAAGTCTTGTAAGAATAATCGGGTGAATCGTATCACTCATTTGATTCAAGAATATAACATCGATAAGATCATCCATATTCGTGGTCAGTATAATTGCCTACCCGACTATCTCTCGCGCTATACAAAAGAACCATTTGACGACTTATTTGATATTGACTATGGTTTAGCTAGTACAGATCAATCCCTATCATTATCACCAACACCCACAAATGATATTAATAATTCATCATCAGATAAATTAGCTTCTCCTAAGGATCCACTAATTTTAGCATCCATGACGTTAAGACCTCGTAAAAATCAAGTTCACTATTCAGAAGAATCTATTTCGGATACAAATGATTTTGATAGTCATCACAGTTACGTTGACATGCCGAATTCAAATCCTAAACGTAAAACTAAACTAACACCTCAGATTTCACAAAACTATTTTGATACAACTCAGTTAGAAGTCGAACAAGATCGAGATTTTAAGATACAAAATATAATCAAGAATATATCTACTAACTCGAATCAACATCAGTTTATATTACAGGATAATATTCTTTACAAAATAATTCGTTGTTTCAACAAATCTAACCGCCTCAGTAAAGTCATATATTTACCACGATCAATGATAAATCCTTTATTAAAAGCATGTCACGATGATCCACTTTCAGGCGCTCACTTTTCTACAGATCGAATGTACTATAAGATACGCCCACATTTTTGGTGGCCTGGTATGAAAACCTCAATTCAAAGTTACATTAAGTCTTGTAGTTTGTGTAAGCAATTTAATGTAGATCGTGCGAAAAAACATGGTCATTTACATTCTATTTCACCACCTACAGAACCATTTGCTTTAATAGGAATTGACTTTTGCGGTCCTTTACCTAGGACTCCTCGTGAGAATCAATATGTACTTGTAATTACCGATTACTTTACGAGATTTATAACCGCAATCGCCTTACCGAATTGTACGGCTGACATAACAGCACGAGCCTTGTTTGAGGACTTTTTCTGCAAATTCGGTATTCCATCCGTTATTTTAAGTGATCGCGGTACTCACTTTCAAAATAAGTTAATGGAGAATCTTCAAAATCTCATAGGATACCATCATATCTATAGTACTCCATATCATCCTCAAACGAATGGTATCGTTGAAAGATTCAACGCTACTTTTGTAGCTCAAGTTTCTAAGCTGCAAAATACTCAACATAACAACTGGGATGAGTATTTGCAAGCAGTAGTTTTTGCTTATAACACCGGAGTACACAAGACTACCAAATTTTCACCCTATGAGTTACTCTATGGTCGCCCTGCTCGTCTTCCCATACACATTCAGCCTAAAGAGTTCACATTTTCGAAGCCTAATGACTACTTTGTACAATTAAAAAAGACACTACGTCTGTTTCATCAAGCTTCGCGTGAAAATATTTTGTCACAACAGCGAACTAATCAGGCTTATTATAATAGAAATCGTCGTGATCCACAACTGAAATTAGGAGATAAAGTTTTAACACGTGTTCATATTACGAACGGGAAACTAGATCCGAAATTTTCTCCTATTCCAAAAATAGTCGTTGAGATTCACCACCCTATGTACGTAGTCGAAGACGAATGTACTCAGATAAGATCCCAAGTACATATCAGTGATCTACGACCGATCATTATCACATAACATCATTCATCTATTACCTTATATAAATAATATCTAAAGGTTTAATCGTATTTTGATCATGTTGATATTATTATACTAATAATTTCTGGTTACGGATATAATAAATAATTATGCCTTTTCTTACGACGAAGTGAAAAGTCCTTCGAATAGCAATAGTTTTTTATTGTGGAAATTATGTAGTTACTATGGCGCCGTAGGAGCACATAATCGAATTATCACGTTCTGTCTAATAATATCGGATGATTATGACATTCTAAAAATTCAATAACACCCAAATTTTCTTTTAGATCACACCTTTATATTTATATATTATCTCATTACTCACTGAAGCTTTTTCTCATTTAAAAACATTTATACTACTAATTGTTTCGCTTTTTGTTTTTGTCTGTCTATCATCTGTACGTACGATTCTACATATTATTTCAACATCCATTACATATCTAATTGATTATATTACTATATCTTTATTATGACATCATCTTCAACTTGTACTACACCATTTATAATAATAGGAGATAGTCATGGGAAATGCTTCGATTCTACTATTATTACATCTCGTTATACTGTTAAAACATATTCTATTTCGGGTCTTCAATGGCTTAGTAAATACGATTCCGCCTTAAGTTTGTTTTCTCTAATACAAACAGATACCTTTGTTTCTTTACTTTCTTCAACTTCTAACATATTATTTCTCGTCGGAACGAATTCCGTTCGATCCTTGCCGGCAGTAGAAGTTATTCAACAAATCGATCAATTTTTTCTGTTTCTCTATTCACACTACTATCATCTATTACAAGGAAATATCATCCTAACTACCTGTCTTCCTTGTCTAAAAATATCTTCCCGATATTCAACTATTCCATTATTGCATCAAAACATTGATCATTATAATCATTTGTTATTTTCATTATCCTTCAAGCATCGTTTTTCTATTTTGGATTTACGTTTATCGAGTGATTGGTTAGGTAATGACGGACTTCATATTAATTTTACGTTTCGTTCACATTTTGCTAACATCATTCTACATTATATCGATAATCTCAATTTAAATCCAAATGTTTCTACTAACGTTTCAAAACGTTCCCGTGAATCGATTTCACGTAGAAATAAAATACGTAATCTGAAACTAAAAGAAATCGCAAAACAATTTAATTTAAGTCGCGAGATTTCTTCAGCATGGTCATACAAAAACGTGAAGGATTTCTTGAAACATAATAATATTCGATTCGGTCGACTGTCAATTCTGTTAAATCATCAGCTACACTTGCATTTTAATAATGCATCGGATATGCTTTATGCTGATCGAATATTAAAAATCAATGTCTTTGATTCCGATAATTTCATTCATTGGATTCATCACAATGGATAAACTCTTTCTTTATTTTTTTTGTCTCATACTGTTACTTTTTTCAACGTTTATGTCTTTCGTTTTTCTAGTTATTTTCTATCTGTTATTTTGTTTTTTGTTTTTTGTTTTTTTTTTCATCTCCCTCTCTATGAATCATACTTTCTCTTTTTTGACTGCCCAACTCAGTAGGGCATGTCAAGCTCATGATTGGTACCTTCTGAAAGGGGGAGGTGTGAGCATCCTGTAGATGTCACTATCCAACATCAACAGTGTTACGCTCTAGTTATTATCCGTTCTGTTGCGTAATCCATTGGAAAACACTATTCACGTGATAGTGTTAAATTATATTACGCACTTAGATTATTCCTATATATGTATCCGTTGTTTCTCTTTCTCTCTCTCTTCTTCTCTTTATCATCTCTACTGCTGGTCATATCCATGTTGATCGTTCATAACCAACATTAATAAATTATATACATATATTTCTACGTGGCTTCATATTCATATTATGTATGTAAGCTTATATTTATATATGTAAAGAAGACATAGCTTCAGTATATATCCCCTAACATAAATAGAAGCTAACACCTATAAGTAGTTGATTTCTTTCCGTTAGTGATTCAAAACAAATCACATTCAAGTAAAAAACTTTACTCATTGAATGAAAACACAAACAGACTGTAGTGTGTAGTTAACGAAAAATGTATTCTTTTTTATCAGTGCGTAAGGTTTTGTGTATTTCTAACACACTAGTCATTACAAAAGCTTTCCTGGGCGGAAAGTCGAATCAATGGAGAACTTAAGCGTGAATAGTCAATAGCGAGATGAATTGATAATTACATGTTTAACTAAAAAACATTTTAATAAAGATGCAACAGAGAAACAACAACACATGGAATGTGGCGCCATCTGCCATGATAGTTGCTGTGCTCGTAACTTTGAAACCGAGCAGCAATGCACGAACCCTTATATATAATATATACACATAGTCGCCTCTAGCTACCCACAACATATCAGCTCGAACGGTGCGAATCACTTGGGAATGTTCCCTCGTTAGCTTAGCGATAAAGTGTACATTCATGATAATGTCACAAGCAAGCAAGTTAAATGTTTCAATTTCGAAAATGTAAACTGCTTGATTAAATCTTAAACATATTATGTAATGAACGAATATAATGCTATCATAAATGGCGCTAGTTTTGAAAGCATTCTTCAAAAATTTTCGGCAGTAGTTGACGATTTATTATTTTCATCAATTGAAAAATGAAATTGACACACCAACATTTTAAATAGATCGTTTGATATCACAATATGATCAGTTACTTCTGTTCAATAATTCATTAATTTAATTTCTGTATCAAAGCTCGTACATTATACACGATGGTATTATTTGAACTTACTAAAGCATTTAACATATAACGATGAGATACATGAGGAATACTATTGTTACCGTATAAGATCTTTTTCTGTAACAAGTGCCTATAATAATCAGAAAGATGTGTGAATGGACACTGTTAATGAATTATACATTCTTTATGTCAATCTCCATTGATCTTATTTCGATTGTCTATGTGGCTGCTGTGCAAAGTGGTCCATACATGACTTCAAATGTTTATGAAAAAAGTATTTCTTGTTCCAAATTATTTAACCATACGTTAAATGATTTTTTATTCAATTGGCGATCAACGACATATACTTGCATATATTAGTCTTCAGGTAAGGTGAGTATTTAATTTATTTACATGAATTTGTACATATCTTTTTCTCTGTTCTAGTTATCGATCATCAAAATTCTGCAATAGCTCAATTAGTATCGTGTTGAATAAGTAAGTATTTCTTCATTTCATTTAAATCGTTTTAGAATTATATTATTTCGATTATTTATTGGTTACTATAGAACATGGTCAATGCATTATTTAGATGATTTTGACAAATTATTTGACAATCTATTAAATGGCTTTTTATGCAGTTGGTGATCAACAACATATACTTGCATATATTAGTCTTTAGGTGAGGTGAATATTTAATTTATTTACATGAATTTGTACACATCTTTTTCTCTGTTCTAGGTACTGGTCCTCATAAATTAATTACTGATGGCTCAACACTGTTCAATATATGATTGGTTAACCTACGTTAACGAACATTCATTTTTGCTTTATTGTTATCTAGTGTCGAATCGAACAGATCGTCACAACATAAATATAAATAATTAAATAAATTATTTATACGTGTGAATCTGTAATCTTTTAAATATTTGTTTTTATTCTGCAACTGCCGAACAAGATTGTCCTCAAGTGCAGATGAATATGGTTTAACAGTCGATAGGTTATTTGTTGACATGAATGTATTTTCATCTTTTTTCTCTAGTGATTGATATGGAACATGGTCCGGCGGTGAGTATAGATTCTGTTTGATACAAAATTTATTATTAATAATCTACAGTCATGTAAATATTTTTTTGCAACTAGTGATGAACAACATAGGTGATGGTGAAGACAGGTTTTGGTGAAATTGATAGTTTATTCATACACCGAGCTGCACTTATCATATCGTGTTTGTCTAGTGGGTGTTTTCGAACATGGTCAACGGGTGATTATTAATTTTGATTCAAGCAGTAGGTGTTTTACTTATGGTAACCGTTATTTCTGTTTTATGATGGCGTATTAGTTTGTGATGAACAACATGGCGATAGAGTAAGTATAGGTTTCTGTTATTCATATCGATTTAATAGAGCACTAGTTTTTTGAACATTTACGACCAATGAAATAAATAGTTTTGCGATTACGTTTTTGTTTTGAAGAGTTATTTCTCAGAAGATGCGCTTGGAAAGAGTAGTTTTACGTCCCAATACGTATATTTTGTTCGACCATGTGTTATCTGTAATAATCATTATATGATATTAGATGGAAAAAATCAGTAATGTCATATAGCCTTTATTATTACTTGCGATCGGTTTCTCAAGTTTGAATGAATCCATTTCAACGAAATGTTTTTTACTTTTTGTTTGTCTTAGCTGTTCGTACAAATAATATTTAGAAGTACCAGCTCGCACAATGACTTGAAAGTATTGTTTAACATGAGTACACTAAAGTTCCACCAAGAAAACACAACATAGTATGATGACAAAAATTAGATTTTGTATTTTGCGTTCGATAGCAGCTGTGGACTATTCCAAGTGTTAAGCTGCCTTACAAAATACGTATCCTGATAAAAAATACACTATTTTTCTAGAGGTAATTCTGAGAAAAGGTTTGCAAAAGGACCCAGCCATATCAAATCTATCTACTTCTGTGAATTTTCAAAAGTACTATTATGACGATTCTTTACGAACCATTCATTACTAATTCTTTTAAACTCTCGAACTTTTTTAGACTTGTTCTGCATAAGATTTCATATGAATCCATAGAGAATATCTCATTGAATTCCTAGATTGAAATGAATGTTTCCAGTAAAAGCGTAAAATACGACAAACCTGAAAAATGCTTCTCCCGCAATACTTTATATCTTACTGATGTCTTAGAAAATCGGATCTTCGTATATTTTCCTGTCAATATGGAAGAAAGTGCAAAAAGCTTTGTGAAATCGATTCACCTATGAACAAATCTTTTCATATACCCTTCGGGAGGGTATATGAAAGGGTATATAGAAATTTTGACATACGATAAAATGGGTTTAGTCTACGTTGCACTTTCATAAACCCTTTAAGGGTTTATTATTCTACACTTTTTTTTTACAGTGCACACACACCCTAATCGACAGCCCACACCCACACCCACACCCACACCCTGGTCTTTATCTTAGATGGACTAGCAATCATCCTCGTAATTATAAAATCAATCTAATTAAGTGCCTATGTACTCGAGCTAAAAGAATATGTTCATCTGAATATCTTTTTAAACAAGAATTAGAATATTATAAGAACATTTTTATCACTAATGGTTATCCGATCAATATTATTAAGAAAACTATACGTAGTATCGAATTAAATATTAATAAGAAAAAATCAATTCAAAACGCACAAAAATATTTATCTCTGTTCCTTACTTTGGTGAATGTTCCTTAGTATTAGCTAATAAGATTAGGAAAATCGTACAAACTCCTGCAATGAATGTTATTTTTGGATTTAAAGCTGGTAATAGAATTTCTTCATTATTCAACAGAACATTCAGAGGAACTTATGATAATAAAAGAGTAGTTTATGGTTATTCATGTTATGATTGTAATGGATATTATATAGGCCAGACAGCAAGAGGTGCTGATGTTCGCAAAGAAGAGCACAAAAATGTCTTCAATGACAAAGGTTATTCAAAAATAGCGGAACATTGCCTTAATAATAAGCATCGCAATAATTGGAACACTGACATTTTAACCATTGAAACTAATGATTTAAAAAGAAACATAAAAGAAAGTTTACTCATGGATTGGTACAGTCAACAGAAGGACAAGCAAGTGTACTCACAAAAGAGTTATATTCTAAATGTTTTCTAATCTCTAAAACGGCACATTATTTTTGGGGGCGATAAAAATTAATTAATTTATTTAAAAAAACGTTTTCTTTTAATATGTGTCTTTGTTCCTTGTTCTCTCTTTGTATTGTTTATGTATTTATTCTTATCTTGTTCTGTCATTTCTTTTCATTTCTGACTGATGATGTTATGAGTTCATAACGAAACGTCTCACTTTTTCAATAAAATGATTAAAACGGTGTCGATTATTCTCTTGTTTATATGAAGGATAAAGTTGGGCGAGAGAAAAAAATCGTCGTTGTTTTCTTTGTAACTTTGTAAGTATAAAGATTTCATTCATATTGATTTTACAACTGTAAGTAGTATATTATTTATATTCTTTCTTGAAGTAAAAATGCAATAATACCTTCGCAATGTTCTGCTTATACTTTTTTTATGTTTTATATACATTACATTAAAGTTTGTAAAGTATGTCTATGTAATTATTGTGCATGCATTTTCTCTTTGTTGGCATACAAAAATCTACACCGAACAACGAAAAATTTATCGATGCATATAATTTTCTTCGCTTTCGTACAAGGACAAATCTTTGGCCTTGAGCAACATTTTGAATGTTTGAATAGGGACTTGTAGAAACAGATTTAACATTCAAAAATGAAATATTGCGCAAGTCATGTATTATGAAAGCAGACCATATGCAAAGAAATTAACAGGTGGAGAATCGTTTTAGCAACTGTTATTGAAAGGAATTTTTTTGTATATTTCTTACTAACTTTCATTTGACACTAATCGAAAAAAGCTGTTAGCGCAATCCCTTCGGGATTAAAATGTGAAACACGACATAACTGTTAATTCTTATCAAAAAAACCACTGTTTTATCTGTTTCAGGACTCTTTCTTCCACTATACTTTAATGCATCACCTACAAATGACAAACTGAAACAGCTCAAAGGTTATATCGAGATTGTACCCCTATGCGGTCCTTCCTTCTACCGCCGCACGATTCACGGTAGTCTATAACGACGTCAAAAGGTGTCTATCGAGGTGTATCATAGTCAAAGCTCCACCTCTCTCTCCTCCCTGCATTTCTAATACCGTTTGTGATGGATTCAAGAATTGCTCCTCAGGGTCTGTGAAGCGTAATTAATTAATTCGACTGTAGTTAGCTTATGAATTAAAATGTCTCCAGAAGAAGTTCAAATCCCTATAGCACTTCAAGTCATCTTTATCTGTCGGTAACGGTCTGTGACGGGGGAATCTCCTGTCGGTAACGGTCTATGATGGTAGGAATACCTGTCGGTCAGGGGCGTACCAAACCACTTATAGCAGGGGGAAGGCGCAAATACTTGAGAGGACAGTTTTCCAATATCTTGATAAGTTTTAGTTCATATTATAATTGAGAGTGGGGGGGGGGGAGGGGCTTAGTA
>OENM01002546.1:4381-16355 GCA_900239745.1 Rotaria magnacalcarata
AACGAATACATGGTGATTCGTCAAATATAAACGACCGAAATCAATATCAATCTACAGTATCAAACGAAACCAATTCACCATGTACAACAATAAACTCATTTAGCATTTCCAATAACAGTAACATAACAAATGACAATCAAAATTTGCATAACTCAAACGGTATTGTGACACATTTTGTAAATAATTTCTTAACATAGTTAAAGTTGAAAAAACGACAAAATTTTCTAGTTTAAAACCAAAGAATATGTTGTTTTTCTTTTACATCAATATTAAAAAACTACTCATGTTTCTTAAATCTTTAAAAAATGACATATATCATTTTTTTTAATGTTTAGATAACATAAATTGTGAACCCACATCATCAAATATCAAAAATCAAATCAATTCTAATTGCCATCGCGATTCGAAGAACAAACGAAATAACTCATCTCATGAAAAAAAGGCAGTTAAACGACGTCCCAAACACAAAAAATAATTACATTCATTCCTATTTTATTTTTATCAGCGGATCAACTTCAATTGTAATCTATGACTCTATTTGATTTCTCTCTTACTTACATTGTACATAGCACTTTCAAGTTATAAAACTCTATTCTATTAATAAAGGAAACCACTTTAAACATTTAAAGTTTTATTCCCATATAAATTTAACAAAAACATTTAGCTTCTCAACGTTACGTTAGTCTCATATGAAAGCTCCTCCTAACATTGTATGCGTTAATACCAGAAACAAAAACATCAATCAGTGTTTATTTACTAATAACAATCAAAGATTCAATGTCCCCATGTCCCCATTGTTTGAAAAATACAGAGAGAGTGAATTTATCATTGAGAGATAAAAATACAAAATTTATTTTTCTCAGATAAATTCAATGTCCCCATGTCCCCATAGTTTAACAAATGTACAGAGAGTTGAATTTATATGAAAACCTTGTAAAAAGATGGAAGGAATAATATCAATACAAAATCTTCTAAAGGCAGATCTCAACAAAAATTCTATTAAAAAAATTAAGAAAAAGCTATTCCAAACTCAACTAAATTCAAAACTCGCCTGCCACATATACAAGTCAAAAAATATATCTGTATTGATTTGAAAACAAAAATGAAACATTCACGAGTTGAACTAAGTAAGTGACTTACCAGATGAAATTCTGTTGATGATTTTGAAAAATTTACCCAAGTATGAAGCAATCTATAAATTTATAGGTCTCAATAAACGATTCAATAGGATTTTACATGATTCAACTTTTACAAATCGTTTAGCATTATTGACATATACGTAGATGGGAACTTTTTATAGGTTCATTACCTGACTATGCTTGACCAATTTTGTCAACAAATTTTACCCAAAATTTATTGTAAAATCCAATGACTTGAGCTTGAATCATCATCTATGAAACGTAGACTTCTCGTTACGAACTATCTGAATTTATATGGACTTAGTTTATATAATCTTAACTTAAAACAAACTAAACAGCTGTTTGTAGGTAAGGTATTTCATTTCAATAGCATAAAGTCCTAAGCAAAACGAGAGTATTGGTAAAAAAATGAGAATCAATCAACTTCATATATTTCACTATCAAGCGTAAATAATAAAAGAAAAATGATTATTCAATTAATTCATAGAAAGATAATGCTAGCAGAATTTTTTTCAAAATTAACACGTTTAAAAAGATTGCTCTTCTCTTGTTCGTCTGAAGCACATATTTGAATATCATTCGTAAAATAGTCAAGTTATAAAAATATCGTTTCTTCTTTTCAGAAAAGATATGAACTACTCATAGTGTTATATTCCCCTGTGTGCTCGCGATGATGCACTGCAATATTTGATGATTGCCAGACGCTGACATATTACTTGTTTCTGTTTAAAGAACAAAAATTAGGACTTGAATGAATTATAATTTGCTGTACCGTCTTGAGCGAAATAACACTATCAGTACGACTGTGATAGGTGATAATCATTCGCATTAATTCATTAAAAAAATGCATCCGCGCAGCTTTTTGTTTTTATGTCAAATAAGTAAAAAAATATGAGAGTTTTGCTATATATATATTCAATATATCATAGATAACAGACGAATATGAATAATCTAAACAAGTATCTTCATTTTGATTTCATATGATACATCGATCTGTTTGAATAATAAGAAAAATCTGATGGGACGATGAAATCCTCAAATCTTTTTGACAGTTTTTATAATGAAAAAATAACAGAATTTCTCATATTTTCTAACGATTTTAGTTTCCATTCACAGGTTTTGATTCAATACAAGGATTATTTTGAATTTTTCATAAAAGAATGTCTAAGCAAGGCTATAGATCTCGTATTGAGAAAAACAAAATTGGAATAAACATTGTGTTAAAATGTCATACAATAAATTACATCTTCAATCTGTTTGAATAAAATTATAATATTACACTAACTTATTAGAGTAGTACTCTGAAGAAGTTGAACATTTCTTAAAGAGGCTAGCCAAGAAAAATATCATTAAAATTCTAAATAATTCACTTTATTTTTCATACAATTAGGTAAACCAAGTTTAAAGCGTAATTTGAAAAATCAAATTACACCATTGATGATCGATATTAGTGAACTTGGGACAATATATTTAACAGACAAACTCACTGCACAAATATTTTTACTACCTTCACTAGTTTATAATATGTTTATTGGTTTCCATCGGCATTTTGTCTTTCATCATTATCATTTAATATTTCCTCTCCAACTGTTTTCTTCCCAAATTTATTCGAATTACATGTCAGTTTGAATAATTTTACTGATTGTCTTCATATACTTGATGAGCATTTCAATCGACTTCGTATATTAGACATTAAGATGCATTTTATATGGCGCTCGCGTTTAGTAATCAGTAATAAAGTAAATTATTTCCTTGGACATCTTACTGAATAATGATTGTTTTTTTTCTCTAGGAAAAGCTACCTAATTTAAGATACTTCGCATTACACATGGACGAGATTGTAACTATTTATGGTAAATTAATTGTACCACTTCTACGTCGAATGTCGAATTTGGAAACATTTCAAAGACTATTTTCGGAAAACATATGACTCGAATTCCAAAACGCAAGAGATTTCTGTGTATCGCTTGTATTTTTCTATGTATCATTATAATGAGGCTCACAGATTCAATTGATGAAACCATTATTAAAATTAAACTATTTTTAAGAATGTGAATGTGTCGTACAATGGGGTATATGATTTCAATCTGAATTGTGCACAAAAAATTACTGGTAGTTTCAAAAAGAAATGATGGACTAGGGGTTCTTCGAAACTACTCACTTCGATGAATTCAGTTGAATTCTGAATTCTGAATTCATCGAAGACCCCCTAGACCCCCGTCCAGAAAAAAACATATCTATATGCATATATATGAATTCAGAATTCTGAAAACTGAAATCAATTCGATACTTCTAGTTTTGGGATTAAATAGAGTTCGGCTGGCCCTTGCAGCTTTGGTTGGAGCATGCGAAGCGTGAAAGTTTAAGAAATTATCGTGAAGCTTTCGTGAAGAAAGTTTGTTCATCGGTGTCTGGTTCGAATTCTTTACGGTTTTTCTAGGATCCCCTAAACCCCCAGTCTTTCAGAAGTACAGGGATTTTTTTCTTTTTTGAATTCAGTTTGAAATGGAATTACCCCATAGACTCAGCGATATGAGTATGGTCCTATTTGATTCGGTATGAACATGTTTTAAGCGAAGATGCACTCTAAACTACTCAACGCGCATATATTTGCATAAAAGTCTTCATACACTAACGTAAGCTGAAACATAGAAGAATGTATTAATTTTATATTTTCAAACTTGAACTGCATTATTGATGAACTTCATTTTATTCAATTTCTGTAAGACTAAAAAGACTGAGTTAAACAATAAAAATGCATGTTTATACTCAAAGAATTATTGTATGAGTGTTTTTATCAATGCAATGCTACTAGTTGTTCGCTAATCGTCCAAAGACGTTCGGCGTTATTCATATCAACAACATGTAATCCCATGCCCCAGTGTTCGTCTCCAGTGTTGACGCCACGACTAATACTGCAATCTTCCAAATATTCGCCACCATGATTATTCAGTTCAGGTGCCAAAGCAGCATAAACACTGGTTGCAGCTCCTTGTTCAATTGATTTACAAATATCACTCACACTACCATCTTCTTTGAGAGCACCAAATGCTTTTAATTCTTCTGGAGGCGTATGTCGCTGTAAATTAGTCATAATAATGCCTGGATGTAGAGAAAATGCTTGAATGCCATCTTTGGCATACATCTTATTGAATTGTTTTGCAAAAAGAATATTTGCAGATTTACTTTGAGCATAAGCTACCCATTTGTTATAATTATTTTCCGAATTTATGTCATCGAAATTTATTCCACCCATTTTGTTTGCCATTGAACTTACAACAACTACACGTGACGGTTTTCCAGTCCGAAGCTCTGGTAAAAGAAGATTAACAAGAAGAAAGTGTGCGAGATGATTGACGGCGAATTGCGACTCAAAACCATCAACTGTTTTCGTGTACGGACATGCCATAATACCTGCATTACCTATGAAAAAGTCAGAAATGGTATCGGATAATCTAGATGAGTTTTCATCACCTACAGATCAATATGTTGATGGGAAGTCGTCGTTGTCGAAATCGAGCGGCGAAATCTCGTACAGAATTTAATGAATTCAAATCAAGTTCCATCATTTCGATTTTGTTGTTATGGGTTGTTCTCTTGATATCTTCAACCACCTGTCCACCTTTACTCATATCACGGCCAGTAATAATTACATGTGCATCAGTAGTTGCTAGTGCACGTGCTGTTTCTACTCCCAGTCCTAGTTCATTGAAACTGAAAATAGCATCTAATATAAAAATTAATATCCTTACCTGATGTACCTCCCGTAATTAACACTACCTTTCTATCCATTCTGATATTGAGTCCTTTGACAACATCTATAGCTGTGGTTGTTGGTCCAAATTGGGGTGCGTTGGCAGATTCTACAGTTGGTTTAGAACAAAATTTTCGAAGACCAGTTAAACTCATGTTGAATGAAACAGCACAGGCTTGAATTGATAATCGTCAATGTTATTCGTTGTTGGCTATTAATAACATGCGTAATGTGCATGTCAACATGACGAAGCAAAAAATTATATCGGCATCTCGATCGATGCAAATATAATGAATCATACCTTTTTTTGGTTCTTTTCTTTTCATTTGTCGATTATGACATCAAAAACAAAATGTGTATTTAGTAAGCAATACTATTTGCATGTGTGGCATAAATGTTTTGTCGGTATGTGATGTTTGACGCAGTTTAAAATATCACTTCGAAGCTATATTATTAGCAATGAGTTTTATACGTGGTCGAACACCGATAGATTCGAGACTCACAACTCAGAACGTGCTTTTTTTAGCAGGAAATGATTGATTGAAACAAAGATAATAGAGGTTCTTTAGAGACTTTACAGCAAACAATTACACAACTTTAAGACGAAGACTTGTATTACTATTGATTAAAGTTAGGTGAAGCTTTCGTCGCTCATGGAAAAAATAACAATAAATATGTTGATGAACCTGTAAAGCATTATCACACGTGGATTACAGCAGTGATCATTCTATCATCATGTCCCATCTGTTCATAGCTTAGCAGCATCGGAAAATAGCGAAAAACGAATCTTTTTCTTCTCTTTGTCAACGTATAAAATGCACACTTCATTAACTCCGCTGAAATGCATTGCGATGGTTACAATGCTAATATCAATTGTGATACTAGTCAACAATATACGACTTTAATTCATATAATGTGGTATATGATTTCAATGTCAACTGAACACGCGATGCAGACACTCGTATCGTAAAATAGATCGGATTTTGATTCACAATCGCTTAAACCCAATGATTAGTTGATGCATTTTAACATAGAAAATATTTCTCTATTTGGTGAAAATGTCATAGTATAATCGTTATATGCATTTTTTTGAGTATGTCATATATTGAATACAGTTAATAAAAACACGGATTAATATATTATATGTCGACATTTAATCGAGATAATCTTACTTTTTTCATTGTTCATACAATATGGGCTGTAAGTTGCTTTTTATATTCGTCTAGAAAACAAGATTACTATCTAAAAGCTTCTCTCGTCATATTCCGACTTGAACTACATGTTATTGTACATATCGATTTGCTTTTGATTCCGACTCACGTACAAATTCAACTAAAACATGATTCGTATTTCCTATTATAAATCAGAGTCTAAAATCAAGCGAGAAAATCCTAATTTGATGTGTTCTCTGATATACACAATAATAAATTTGTATTATAATGACCTGCATATGTTAATAACATTATAAACTTCATCTATCAGAAATTAATCTATGAGTAAATGGAAACACAAAAGTGCCTAGGATGGAAACGAAAGTAAACAATTTGTGATTCTACTTCAATTATTCATATTACCTTGAACTTCAACTCTTCTTCTTTATATAATAATAATAAAACGTCAATCTTGATACATATACTCTTTTGATTTCTAGGGACATATTTTTTTTATCAAATATCTATCTATTTACAATACAAACAACAGAAGAAAACACTGTTCTAGTTCCCACTATTTATTCCTACGTATCTTGCCTTGTATTTCCTTTTTTATTCTAATATGAAATTAATTATAAAATCTTCTATATCATTCAAACCGGTCAAGAGCTGACGGTTAACTGCTGTTCTCCAGTAGAAGTTTTTTTTGTATTGAAATAGATAAATGTTTTGTTATTCTTAGAAAATTGACAAATTCTCACCAAAAACAAGCCTTCTCTGAATTGTCCATGCGCTGAAGCGGTCTGTCTGAGCAGCAGCCCTCACACTTACATAGTTTCCGAATCTGATTTCTATTAAAGATGGCGCTATGTTACAGGATTCACTGTTATTTTATAAAGTCAATTTTTTACAGTGTGGAAACGATTTGTCATTGGGTAATTCCGAAAATATTTTGTGCATTTAACAGCGTCATTAGTGTATTTTATTTTTTTGTCATCAATGAAAGCGTATCTGTTGTTTTGTTAATAATCGTACATATATGTTAACAGAATTTCTATAATTGTATATTGAAAAAGGATCGAAATTGACATATTCAAGCGCTATGTATGTATAGATGTGATCTTATACGTACAATTCATCAAGTAGAATGGCAATAGGTAATAAAAAGATTCTAAATAATATATTATATCATTAATCATAACAGACTGTTTACATTTTTACAACATCAAGTTAAATTTGTTAATATACCAAAATAATTCATTCATCATAGTAAAAATATTTTATCATTTTCAGATGTTTATGATAATCAAGATTTATCTGAGCCAAAAATATATTTATTGAAGCTCATGCAAAAATGTTTTTCTTTAATACAAATAAAAAATATGTTGATATGTTAGTGGTCTTCTTATAAATAAAACATAGATCCTTATGATGAGAAATTCTCCGTTGTCGTGTTATTATTGATAGACATCAGAACTGTCATCGAAGATTCTGTCTATACAACGATGTTGAGGTTAAAGCAGACGAATTTCAGAAGTTTGTCATCGGATGTTGCCACAGTTCAATGCATTGATTCTAATTACTATTGTCTACATTGTATCAATAGTTATACCAGTAGAAACATCAAGTTCAGGTTCAAATAGATATAGGATTTGACTTAATGGAAGAAAATTAACGTATGAAAGTAGCTCGACATAACAGCAAAAAGAAGGATTTGGAGTTACCAGTTGCTGATTAAGTAAAGGATAATCTAATGCATATATACGTCGTTGTTTATGGTCATTCTGATTAATTGCATACGTAACAAATTATCGAGTATTTATCTCTTTTGGTGAGATTTTTCGAAGTGGAACACTTAAAGAAATTCTCCATTCGCGTTTTGAACTATTCGGGGTAAGTAAAGTTAACTAATAGCAGCTCTTAGAATTACTGTACTCGTGCATAAATTTAATAAATTAAGGGAGTAAGTATTTTATTTAATACATCCTCATGTTCTACCTCCGTCCCGATATCTCTAATCATCACATAAATTATTCAAAGCTTTCAGCTTGACTATATAATAGATAAAATATTGACATAAGACTTAAATTGCAGTGTGTTCGCTTTCCATATTTATTTTAATAAGAATTCATGAGAAGTCATCAGAGGTATCATCAAGGGGGAAAAAGCGGATTTGGGATTTTGGGATTTTCTTGGGATCCCGGGATTTTTTTGGGATCCCCGGGATTTTCATGGGATTTTNCAACCTTCTGCGTTTTCGGCATACAGTCAGATCGGTTAGAAGATATATCTTCCGCGACGATGTGTCGAGCACAAGTCTTATTTTGTGGAATTCACATAAGTTTTCGAGGAAAATAGTGAATGTAAGTTTAAGGGCGAGCTCTTTGTGGCTTCCCACTCACCCCTCCCCGTTACAGACATTCTCAAACAATTATTAATTAGAATAAAAAAATGAAAAGAGAACGAAGAAACAGTAAAATGCGAAAGTAAGAAAGGAGAGCACAGAAACAGAAGATAATCTTTTCAAAATGTAAAAATAAATGAAACAGGTATTTGCTCTGATGATCAATTATTTTGAAAAATGAGTAGTCCGACAATTTTTCATTTTACGCATTTTTATCAGCTTATCAAGGCCATAAGACATACATGAAATCCACATTTTAGTTCCAATGGGAGTGCGCTGAAAAGAGTTTTTATGTAACAAAAACATGCGGATCCAGTGACCAAGGATACAGAGAAGGGAAGAAAGGCACTCTAGTAATGAAATATATAACATCTTTGTATATTTGAAACACTCCCGTTCGCCTGTTCACTTTGCAGCAGAACGCGCTTTTTGGTAACATCAAAAATTAAAAATAACTGACTACGTTTTAGCAAAAATAACAGTCGATCGTTTTTTATTCCTTTTTCTCTCGCTTTCTCGCTGCTTCTAGAAAAAATTAATTCTATTTCTTCGAAGAACAACAAAACAGCGACACTTCAATGACTTCGAATTTTATTATTAATATTTGGACGGGACAATAGGTGTCAGCCGTGCTGCTGAGCCGCCACAGCAGCCGAGTTTTCTATAATATCAGTTGCCGCCGCCACCAAATTGCTGGTAATTTTAAGAATTTTTGGGGAGCCATAGCCATGTTAGCTTCTGTAGATGTCGTTAACAGACGCTAAACGTCTAACTCTATATTTTCTTTAATTTAATTCTTCTTGTTCTATTACGTCATATTGGTCTATCAACTCACGTGATTGACTTTCCAATATATATACGATTTGTTTTTCTAACGTCGTCATTCCATCTCTTTTTGTTTCTTTTTCAACTTCTATTACGTCGTTCATCTTCAACGACTTGATTAAATATATTCTGATCAAACTAATACTTGTTTGAATCCAGCTACATTATCAATTATTTGATGTAAGCTCATTTCATATATTTAAAAAAATAAAATTCAGCTCTAAGTATACCAACCCCTTAATCAGAGCTAACAATTGGTGGAGAAGTTGGGCAAGCAGTACAAACACTTTCTCATCCAATCGTAAGCTGTCGGGCGTTAACGACCCGAATAGTAACGATACTTTTCTGAAAGGGGAAGGTGTTAGCGTTAATGTTGGATCGCACTAACGCTAGACGATGATTTAGATGCGCTTTCTAGTATAACGGTAGTACATCTGCCCGGATAGCGGAAGGTATGGGTTCGATTCCCATGAAGGTCATCTTTTTCATCGTTCTGTCACATAACATCAGTGACACTGCTTGTCTCTTTCGTTCTATGCATATTAGAGCCTAACAAGCCACCGCTGAGAAAAAACAAGTTTAGCCGTTGCGCCGCTGCAAGAGATAAAAATTTTTGGTAGCGTCATCCGCCGCCGGTGACATCAATACATATGCGATCGAATCGAACATTTTTCTTTTAATTTTCATCAGCAAATTTTTAACTCAGTCGCCGCAGTCCCATAAGGGCTTGGAAATATCAATCGGCGCCGCCGCTGAAGGCATTACTCATACTCATTCAAATAACGAGTCACTGGAAATCTTTAAAAATTGAAAATTGTTGCCCGCCGCCGCCGTTCTGCCCTTCGGTTGACACCTCTAGACGGGACAAAAGTGTAAGGGTTTCATGCCGCAGTCAACAAAGACTCAGTTGCTAAGTACCATCAATGAGCAAAACGTACGGAACAGTCTTATTCAGCGCTATTGGATTTTTCTTACGTAATTCACTGTGAATGTTTATCGGTGTACAACTTGGGGTATTGGCCGATGTTCAATTTCTTCTCACACCCACACCACACCCTGGAGTCCAGCAATCCAAGCTATGATAAAATTTGCTGCTTATTGTCTTCAGCTATCGGAAATAAAAAACAGACTATGTATTAACTGTCGATTAAAAATTTCCTTTTTTTACCATCACAATCTTTTGTAAATGCTTCATAGCGTCTGATAAAGTGTAAAAATATGAAAAAAATGTAAATATAAAAACAATTAACGAATGACAAATTTTTAAAAATAATAAGGAAATTGTAAAGTTAAAAAAATCCAGCGTCATAAGAAGACTATATACTGTATGATATACTATGAAAGAAGTAAAACGAGAAGCATAAACAGGAAAATGTTCCTAAGGTAAATATTATTCTCTTCTCGTTCTTTTTACAACTTCTTTCGTATTATAAGATGATTGTACTGAATGAAGCTTTCTTTTCGCTCTACTTTTACTTTTTAATAATAGGTGTGAGTGTGGATGGGGATGGGAGTCCGAATGCTCATCTTGTATTCATTCACACCCACACACCCTTTAAGCACAAAGTGCTTGTACTGAAAAAGAAAGGTACAGCGGTATTTCAGTATGCTTTAAAATGTTTTGTTCGCAAAAACGAAACGTGAAAAGAATTTAGTATCATGTAGACTTCCGTGTGAAACCTTTGCGGGCGTCGAAAGTGAAAATATTTCGTATAATGCTCTTCAAATTTCCTTTCAAAATGTGAGGGTTAAAGTAGAAACATTTGCCCTAACTTCATTTCTTATATCATTAATCGCTTCGCTGCTAATCATATTCCACATTAAGCAAAATATTATGAATAAACAGTAGTCATAACAAATCAAAATGGCTTAAGTGAAGGAGTTAAGCACAGTGACGAGAATATTTTGGGCGTTGGGTTAGGGCGCAAGTGTTAAGTTACGGAGATAGCTAAAGAAAATGTGACAGATTAAGTTTAAGGCGATACTTTAAGCGGCCAGATTAAGGTTAATTGGTTAAGTTAGGCGGCTAGATATAGTTTAAGGGATTACGTTAGACGATCGATTTATCCGTTCATATCGTGGAAGCGCATATCGAGTGCATTGCAACTGTGACGAAATTTCAGTTACGAAGCCAATTTGAATGTGAATTAAAGATGGTTGGGTATGGAATCATATTTTTAGGAAATCTGAGAAGGGTTTCTGTATCGTTGCAAATCTGTGACTCTTGATTAAGTTCTGAATGAACCTTTTTTCAGTGCAGATAACTTGTAAAATCTGGTTAAAAATCCGACCTGATCCTGTCGGTTCCCTTTCATTTTATTACATGATCCGATACGATCCAGTCGAATCGATTTGTCGAAGCTGTTCGGATCCAACGCGATCCTTTCTCAATCATATGTTCGTCAGATTCAGGGCTCGTTCCGACAGAATCCGATCGAATTGAGCCGGAAACCATTCAATTCTGACATAATCCGACGTAGGATCGTATCGGATCCGACAAGATTAATTGGTCGGAACTCTCGACCTGGGATGTTCTTTTTTGCTTAATATTAGTAGCGAATGAAAATAATCTTAGATTCAACCATCCTGCAAAGTAATTAGGTAGTAAACCCCTCCCCATATTAGAAGCCCACCCGCATTAGAAGCCCCCTCGAAAAAAGTCGATATGAAAGATGCATTAGAAGCCCCCTCACTTATACTT
>OENM01002547.1:0-16352 GCA_900239745.1 Rotaria magnacalcarata
GTGGTAGTGTATATTTTATTTATGTTAGGGTGAGGGAGGGAAAATGTTTATGGGGCCTTAGGGGGTTTACGTAGGTCTTCTCAGATAGTAGCATATGAAATTGTTATATTTTTTGTGATAATTTTAATTGTTATTTTCAATATGAGTTGGAATCCTTGGACTTATAGGTTTTCTTGTATTTATATTTTTGATTTATTTATTATTCGGTTGCTTATCCTGTTGGTTGAAACTAACCGCAGTCCGTACGATTTTGCTGAGGGTGAAAGAGAGTTAGTTTCAGGGTTTAATATTGAATATATAGGGGTTTTATTTGCCTATATATTTATTGCAGAGTATGGTATGTTGGTGTTTCTTAGGTGGGTGACAGGGGTATTATTTCTAGGTGTTTATAGTTTTTGAGGAGTGTTAATTTTGTTAATTGTTATTCGTGGCTTTATTCCGCGTAGTCGTTATGATATTTCAATGTCTAACTGTTGGAAATTTATGTCTATAAGATTAAGATTTTTAATATTTAAGTTTTTTTAAAATGTGGGTTTCAAAAAAGAATAATTTGGTTAAGATGTTTAATTATTTTTTATTAGATTTAGCAAGACCTATAAATTCATTATGATTTTGAAATTTTGGGTTTACATTAGGGATTTGTATGGTGATACAAGTTTTTAGAGGGTTTATATTGTCTTTTTATTATAATGATTCTATCAGGCATGCTTTTTCTTCAGTGATGTACTTAATACTAGAAGTTGAAAACGGTTATGAAATTCGTTTTTTACATTCAAGGGGGGCGAGATTATTATCTTTTTCAACCTTCATCCATATTGGACGTGGGATTTGGTATAAATCTTTCTATATGTTAGAAGTTTGAGAGACTGGAGCTGTAACTTTATCATTGCTGATAATAGTGTCTTTTTTAGGGTATGTTTTACCTTGAGGGCAAATATCATTTTGGGCTGCGACTGTCATTACTAATTTAATTTATGTACTTCCTTATATTGGGGGGGCCGTATTAGAGTGGGTCTGAGGGGGGTTTAGAGTAGGCGGACCTACTTTGGCCCGTTTTTTTATCTTGCATTATATTGTCCCTTTTATTATTCTTGTTCTAAGTTTAGTGCATTTGCTATTTCTACATGTGAATGGGAGAAGAAATTCTTTAGGAGTTACTTCTATTAATGATAAAGTTGAATTTCATTGGTTTTATTTATTGAAAGATTTAGCATCTTTTATCATATTAATATTTGGGTTTATTTTAATAATGTTGCTAGCCCCTTTCATTTTTATAGATTCTGAAAATTTTTTGTTTGTGGATATTATAAAAACACCGGAGCATATTAAGCCTGAATGGTATTTCCTGTTCGCTCATTGTATTTTACGCAGAGTGCCTAATAAGTTAGGGGGGGTGTTAGGGTCAGTTATAAGAATTGTGATGTTAATACTATTGCCTCTATTAACGAAAAAAGTAGTTAAGTTTAATGATCTAATAGGTTCTTATTTAGTTGTATTTCATTTTCTAATTTTTATCTCATTAACATGGTTAGGAGGTTGTGTAGCAGAGTGGCCTTATAGTAGGGTAGGGGGGTTAGTTAGAGTAGTGTATTTTATTATATTTTTTATTCAATTAATAAAGCTATTATTTCGAAAATAATATTGTAAATTAATTTATGTTTCTTGGGGTTATACTATTAGTTTTATTGTTACTTTTTGTCTTTTTGTGAAGAGATTATATAAAAATATTAATTTACTTAGAGTTTGTAAGATTAATTTTTATTTCTGTTTTAATGTTAGGAATAAAGTTAGATTATTTTTCTTTAAATTTTTTCTTGAGTTGTTTGGCTTCTTTAGTATGTGAATCTAGAATAGGGTTTCTATTATTTATTATGTATATCAGGATAGAAAGTGAGTTGGTTAAGAAAATAAATTTAAGTCAATTTTAAGGCTAGTTTTGATATTTAATTTAGAGATTTTTGGCGTATTTCTAGGGGGGTGAGTCTTAAAAGGGATTTTATTTTTAGATGAAGAGTATTCTTGACGTTTCAAGGGAAGGGACATGAATTTTTTAATATCTTTACTAGTAGTTCTCATGTACTTAATATTGTTAATAGTTAATATCAGGTACAAATTTAGTTTAAATATTATATCTATTGTATTAAGATATTTAATAAGAGTGAGAAGATTTATAGTATTTTTTTATCTTTATGAAATAGTTTTTATTTCAATTATATTTCCAATTATTTTATTAGGGTATAGATATGAGCGACTAATGGCTTCTTTTTTGATAATATTTTATTCTTTTATTTTTTCAAGGCCAGCTTTGCTGATAATGTTATTATTAGATAAGAGATTTTTGATAAAAGGGTGATTAAGGTATTCTGTATTAATTAATTATTTTTTAGTGGGGTCTTTCATAGTTAAATTTCCTATTTTTGGTTTTCACTATTGGCTTCCAGTTGCACATGTTGAAGCTTCTACGGTAGGCTCTATAATTTTAGCAGGGTTACTATTAAAATTAGGGTCCGTAGGGTTGATATATATAGTTTTGTATACAAAGTTTATGGTAAAATTACATTGATTAGGGCTAGGTGTTTTAATTGTAATGTTAATGATTTTAAGATTGAGGGACTTAAAAACGATGATTGCATACTCTTCGATTGCTCATATAAGGATAGTTTTTCATATCATGATATTAGGTTCGGGGGTAGGAAAAAAAGGGGCACTTTATATAATATTTTATCATGGTTTTATTTCTCCTGTCATATTTTGAGTGGTAGGGATCTTGGCTTGGTGGAAGACTCGCTCCTTAATGGTAGTTAAGTTAATATCTTTTTCCTACCTTTTTCTCTTTTGTTTATTTTTATTAGTAATTTTAAATATAGGCTTTCCTCCTTTTATAGGGTTTTTAAGTGAAGTAATAATATCAAAGTCTTTAAGGGGTTCTTATTTAATGTTAGGAGTTTTTATTTGAGGTGTCTTACTAAGTTGCTACTATAATGTATATTTATCTTGATGTTTTAATGGTTTTATGGGGAGAGTTTTCAAAATTAATTTTTTTAGAATAGACATATTTTTATTTTTATTACTAAGAGCTATTTTGAATTTATAATCAAGGAAGTGTTATACACGGTATATCGTGGTTATACAAAATTTTTAATAGTGATTATATTTATTTTACTATCGTTGTTACTACTATGTGTAGGTATTAGATTTTTAATATTTATATCTAATTTTGAGGTAGCTGTGATTACAGTAAAAATTTTTAATTCAGGGTTTTTTAGGGATATGGAGTTAATACTTACAGTTTGAAATCTACTATTTATCTCTATAGTTTTGGTGATTAGGGGAAGTGTCATAGTTTTTTCGTTATCTTATATGAGGGGGGTGATAGTGAGGAATTTTATTTTATTATACATGTGATTTATTTTCAGAATAGTATGGTTGATTTTAAGGAGTAATTTTTACTGAATGATGTTAGGGTGAGATGGGTTAGGGGTCGTGTCTTTTCTTTTGATTGTATTTTATATAAATCATGAAAGTATCAATAATGGGCTATTAACTATTTTTCAGAATCGTGTGGGGGATTTGTTTTTTGTTTTATTTATTGTGGGGGCCATTGAATTGAGTATAAGGGGTTGCTTAATTTTAAAATGAGGGGTTTTATTTATAATTTTAGGAAGGTGTGTGAAAAGAGCTCAGTACCCTTTTAATTCTTGGTTACTGGCTGCTATAAGAGCTCCGACTCCTATTTCTTCTCTCGTACATTCTTCAACTTTAGTAGTAGCGGGGGTATTTATTTTATTACAGTATAGCTATTGCTTAAGGGACGTGTTAGAGGTTCTTAAATATATTAGGGTTTTAACTTTAGTAGTAAGGACAATAGGCTTATTAGCAGAGAGAGATATAAAAAAATTAATTGCCTACTCTACACTTAGGCATGTTTCTTTAATGATATATTTATTAAGAATAAAATTATTTAAAGTAACATATTTTCATTTAAATATTCATGCAATATTTAAGTCGATGATATTTATGTGTTTCGGGTTTGTAATACTAAGGTCTTATCACAGGCAAGATCAACGATTAGTAAGGTTAAATAATTTAAATCCTATCTTAAAAAGATTATACTATTCTTCTAGGTTGTGTTTAATAGGGTTGCCTTTTCTAAGAGGATTTTTTTCTAAAGATTTTATCATTGAAAAAAGAATAGAGTTTAATAAAGAGTTTATTTTTATTATTTTATTAATAATTTTTCTAAGGGTAAGAGTTTTTTATGGCATAAAATTACTGAGGCTGACTCACGTTTTTTATTCTTATAGGTTAGTAGAAAAAAATTATCTAGGGATAATGAGAGTGGTCATCATAATAGTAGTAATAATAAGGACAGTTAATCTGTTTATTAGGCTGATATTAAGTTTAAGGTTAGAAGTAGTTTCTTTTAAAATATTAATTTATTTATTTATTTTAAGATTTCTAATGATAAGAGGCTTAGGAGGTCAAGGATTGAAATTTGGGGCATTTGATAAAATAATAAATTTTAAAGAGATTTGAGTTATAGATGTGTATAAGTTAGATCAATATGTTTATTGAAGAATAAGAGTCATTGTTAGATGTGTTGCTAAGATAGGAGATCTGAAATTAGTAGCAATAATAAATCGGTGGTTTGTAGCATTTATATTAGTATTGATTTACAGTGTAAGCTTTAAAAGTGTGACCCTGAAGAGGTTAAGGGATGTCTGTATTTTTTAAGGTGTATCGCATATACTATTTTCGTTAATAAGGTTTAGATTAGGATTTTACTGCAGATTTTCAAAATCCAAGAATATTCTGTAAAATTAAGCTAATTAAGCTGTGGGATTCATACCCCTAATATTTCTTTATATTTTTAGATAAAGTAAAAGTAATTAAAATATAAATAAAAATAGTTTTATTTTATTTTGATTAATAGCGTGCCAGCAATTGCGGTTATACGAATAAAGTTAATATATAAAAAATTAAAATTAAAAGAGAGAAATTTAAGGTTAAACTCTTTTTCCTTTATATTTTTAATTAAGAGGTCAATGGGATTAGATACCCCAGTAAAGAAAATTATGAGTAGAAAAAAAATATATTTATTGGCGGTTTAATTATAATAGAGAAACTTGTGAATTAAATAAATATCGCATTAGAAGTAATATTAAAATCTTTTAATTTTGTATGTTCGATGAGAGTTTATAATTTTTGTTTATTCAGATACACATAAATTATTTTTTAAGTTTTACGAGTTGCAGGAGTTTTATTAAGGATGAAATAAGGTTGAATTTATTAGTAAATTTAAAATTATTGAATAAATTTTTAAAAGTACATATCGCCCGTCAGCTTCAGTTTAAAGTAAGTCGTAACATAGTGTACTTATTGGAAAATAAGTATAATGATATTTTGAGGAATGTTGTCTATACAAGATGCATTGAGAGTTACAAGGGAGCAAATTATGTATTTTCATGACTATTTAATGATGGTAATGGCTATCATTTTATGTGTTGTTGGCTATTTTTTAGGGTTCGTTTTATTTAGGAAGACTTATTCTACAAGGATTGTAGCAGATCATCTTGTGGAAAGAGTGTGGACAATTTTACCGATTATTGTTTTAATTTTTTTAGTTTATCCTTCGATTTATTTGTTGTATCTAATTGATGAAAGAAGGGTGGATTTTTTATGTACATTAAAAGTTATTGGGCATCAGTGGTACTGAAGGTATAAAATAGAAGGTTTATTAAGATTGGACATTGATTCTTATTTGGATAGGGAGAGAGTCATTCGTTTAATAGATGTAGACAATCGTGTTGTAATCCCAGCACAGGAAAATATTCGAGCATTAATTACATCTGCGGATGTCCTTCATTCTTGGGCGCTTCCTTCATTAGGGTTGAAAATGGATGCAGTACCAGGTCGCTTGAATCAATTTGTTTTTATGGTTATGATAAACTCTATTGTTCATGGGCAGTGTAGGGAGATTTGTGGTGTCAATCATTCTTTTATGCCTATTGTTTTAGAGGCAGTGAGATTAAGTGATCTATTGTATTGAAAAAGCTTATTTAAGTTTTAGCCTTTTAAGCTAAAGAATAGTCAATAATGATTAGAGTGTTTCATGTTATAAGATTGAGAGTTTGACCTATCATAATAGCATTAAGGGTGGGGGTTAGATTTATTAGGATATATCTTTCTATAAAAGTAGGATTTAATGTTTTGATGCTAGTGACAGTCTTAATTATTATTAGTTGATTTAAGGATGTAAGACGTGAAAGAGACCTTCTAATAGAACATAGGTTCCTTAGGAATCTTTTTTTTAAGAGAGGGATATTGTTATTTATTTCTTCGGAGGTTATATTTTTCGTTTCTTTCTTTTGATGTTATTTCGATTTTGTGTTAGTAGTTGACTTAGAGATGGGAGGGGTTTGACCTCCAAAAGGAGTTCAAAGGATCAATCCTTTTAGAGTTCCGTTACTAAATACTTTAATTTTATTGTCTTCGGGAGTTTTAATTACCTGAAGGCACTTTTCTCTTTTGTATAATGATTGGTTCTATGCTGTAGTTACTCTAGGGGGAACTTTGGTTTTAGGGGTATATTTCTTATATATTCAGTATCAGGAGTATGTAGATGCAACTTATACTTTTATAAGAAGAGGCTATGGGAGAATTTTTTTTTTAGCAACGGGGTTTCATGGGTTCCATGTCTTATTAGGGTGTGCTTTATTGTTAGGGAGGTGGGTGCGAATAATTTTATTAGTTAGGGACGCTCTTTCGCATTATAATTTTGAATTTTCTGCATGATACTGACATTTTGTAGATGTAGTTTGGTTATTTTTGTATATCTTTATCTATTGATGAGGGTTTTAAATGTGAATTTTATTAAGTTATTTATTGATTTCAGTGCTTATACCTCTAGTGATAGGGGTAGGGAGGTTTTTAGTAAGTTCTAAGTATATAGCAACAGAAGGTTTTGAGTGTGGATTTGATTCTTTTAATGTTAGAGTTTTTCCAGTGTCGCTTCGTTTTTTCATGTTTTGTATTATCTTTTTAATTTTAGATCTTGAGTTAATTATCCTGTCAATCACGCCTATAGTTCTATGGGCAAGAGGGTTTGTTGTAAATATTGTTGTCTTTTTAAGTTTAGTAACAGTTAGTTTAATGATAGAGTGACTATTTGGAAGATTAAGATGAGTTGAATAGACTGGGGGTGAGGCGTCAAAGGGCCGAAGTAGAGGATTTTCCACGCCAGAAACAAAGCTTTAGCTTTGTTTCGACACACCCCCAGTCTAAATAGAATTGTGATTTCTATTGTTATGTTAAATGTGTCACCCCCTTAACAAATCAGTAAACGAATATATTGACCCCCCCATCAAAGGGTATAAAATTTAGTTAGTAAAGTTAAAACTTATCCTATTTTTAGAATTAAAGGTAAATATCTCTTACAAAGTTTAAGTCACAAACATCATTGTGTGTTTGTGACTGTGAGTTTGCAAAAACTTTGTAAGGGGGACCCAACCAATAAGTTTAAAATTAGAAAGAAAAATCGAATCAAAGAAAGTGTAAAAATATTCATTTTTTTTATTTCGTTTTTCAAAAGATTAATTTAATTTAAATTTTAAAAATTATTTTTTAAGTTCATTAAAAAATAGAGTTTGTAGATTCCTGTTTCCTTAAAAATTAGTGTTAAAATAAGATCGTCTAACATCCTTAGATGCGGAGATACAAGATGTTAGTAATGGTAAAATATTACTTATTAAGAAGAAAAAAAATATTAATAATGATAAAATTCTATCTATAAAAAAAAAAATTTCACTGGAAGTTAAACTTTGGCAAGACTATATTATTTATAATGATTGAATTGGTCGCGAATAATGAGTCCAGCTTTCGATAAGAGTTTTAGCTTATATAGTCTGGTCTGTGGCGTTCAAGTATTGAAATGAAACTTAGATGCCTGACAGATGAAGATTAAAGATAAGTTTATGATTTGTGAATATATTTTTATTATAAATTTAAAATATAGAAAATTATTACTTTATGTAATATCTTATCTTTTTCTTTATTCTTTCTCTAAATGTTTAAAATGATTTTAATATAAGGTTTGGTATTATAAATAGTAATGATTATTTATATTTTAAATGGTAAAAGATTAATAATTATGATATTATAGAATGAAAACTCTTCTGTAATATTATTAAAACTAAGATTAATTAATTTTTAATAATTAATTTCAGTATTTTAATATTTATTGATCTTTTGTCTCTTATAATAAGGATTTATTTATTAAGCAGTAAATAACATGCACAGTTAATCTTTAATTAAAAAATAAGCTTATTAGAAGGCTAAATAATTTTATTAGAAATTTTGATGGGGGGGGGCACTATGCGATTTTTGTAAAAAACGTAGAATATGTTAAGGAGGAGCTTCAATAAAATGTTAAGAGAGGTTAGGAGGAAGTTTTCAGATGTAAAGTTTTGATACATGGGTCTTATCTTTCGGGGGGGGGGAAAAGGGGCTAAAAAGCACTAAAAAATAGTGCCTCTGTTTCCAATTTTTATCCCCCCTCCTTTTCCTCCTTTTAAGTTTTCTTTTTTGGAGGGAAATTGAGAAAAAAGGGAGGGGGAATAGGGCGCAATGAATTTTAAAGATATTAGGCTAATAGGGATATGCCTAATGAGTGTAAAAAAGGGTTTGTTTCTGATTTCTAACCAGAGTTTTATCCCTTTTTAAGATTAGAAAAGAATTGATCGTCACCCAAGGAAAGTTATCCTAAGCGTTGATTATGTATCTATTTCTCTTATTTTCTTCTTTATCAGTTTCGAATGTGTATGTAGTTTGATTTTTAATAGAACTAAGATTACTATTTTTTTTTTTGACGGTTTTAGTTCAGGAGACACATAATGTAGGGTTGGTGGTTTATTTTTCTTATCAAAGGGCAATGTCATTATTTTCATTTATAGTAATTTTCTTTAGATTGGAGAAGTTTATTTCTTTGTTTCTAATAGCTAAACTTGGGCTCTTTCCTTTTTTTCATTGGGTAGTAGTTGTGAGAATGAAAGTAAGATTTGTAGGTAATTTATCTATTTTAGGTTTGCAAAAAATTAGAATTTTTCGAATAGTGTGGCTAACGTTAAATTGTAGGGTGAATTTAATTTATTTGGTGACTTATAGTAGACTTTTTTTTGCTGTTATCAATCTGTTGATAGTGAGAGATTTATGGCTATTAATTACTTACTCTTCTATTGCGAATACTGGGATAATTTTGATAAGTATCCTAGGGTCTCATTATATTTTACTAATGTTATTATATTTAAGAGTGATTATAATTATTATCTACCTTATTAAAAAATTAGATTCTTACATAGAATTAGTTGTTCCTGTTTCTTTTCCCTTGGTTATCCCTCCTTTTTTACTATTTTTTATAAAGTTTTATATTACTCTAAGGTTAGATTTTGCTATAAAGCTAAGATTTTTTTCAGTTATCTTTGACGTTTCAGTTTTAATACATTATTTTAGGTTAGTTTTTACAAAGTTCATATTAATAGAGTTAAGAATTTTAATTTATATAATAAATTTGTTTATGTTAATGTGTGTTATTGTTTTAAGAAATTGTGTTGCGATGAATTTTTTCAACGAATCATAAAGATATTGGTACTTTGCATTTTATTGTTGGTGTTTGATCTGGATTTCTGGGGGCTAGAGTTAGTTTAATCATTCGAACAGAGTTGGGGATAGCTGGGAGAGTTATTATAGATGATCAAATTTACAATTCTATGGTAACAGCACATGCTTTTCTAATAATTTTTTTCTTTGTGATGCCAGTAGCGGTAGGGGGTTTTGGGAATTGGTTGCTTCCATTAATAATAAATGTTATAGATATAGCGTTCCCTCGTTTAAATAATTTAAGATTTTGATTGGTTCCTGTGTCTTTGGTTTTTATATGTATAAGATTATTAGTTGGGCTAGGCCCAGGGACAGGTTGAACCGTGTACCCTCCTTTGTCTAATTCTGTTTATCATTTTGGGGGCTCTATTGATTTAGCCATTTTTAGACTGCATATTGCAGGGGTTTCTTCAATTTTAGGGGCAATTAATTTTATCACAACTTGTATAAAAGGGAAGGTAAGATTTGCATCAAGATTGGAGTATTTAACTTTATTTGTTTGGGCTATAATTGTGACAAGATTCTTATTGGTATTGAGTTTGCCTGTTTCAGCAGGGGGTATTACAACGTTGTCGCTAGATCGTAACTTTGGTTCCTCTTTCTTTGATCCAAGGGGCGGAGGGAATCCTATCTTGTATCAGCATTTATTCTGATTTTTTGGGCATCCTGAAGTATATATTTTAATTATTCCAGGGTTTGGGATAGTTTCACAGATTGTAATTAGCTTATCTAAAAAGGGAGAGATTTTTGGTTACTCAGGGATAGTGTATGCGATGATTTCAATTGGGCTGTTAGGTTTTATTGTGTGGGCTCATCATATGTTTACAGTAGGCTTGGACGTAGATACACGAGCCTATTTTACAGCAGCTACAATAGCTATTGCTGTACCAACTGGGATTAAAATTTTTAGATGAATTGGAACTTTATTTGGGGGAGTTTATAGTTTCGATCATTTATTGCTTTGGGTATTAGGGTTTATCTTTTTGTTTACTATAGGGGGTTTAACTGGGATTATCTTATCTAATTCAAGGTTAGATATTGTTTTACATGATACTTATCATGTTGTAGCTCATTTTCATTATGCTTTAAGAATAGGGGCAGCATCTAGATCATTAGCGGGTTTTTTTTATTGGTTTCCTTTATCTAGGGGGGTATGTTTAAGGTCTAAGTATTCCTTCATCCAGTTTTTCACCTTATTTACAGGGGTGAATATAACTTTTTTTCCTCAGCATTTTTTAGGGTTGTCAGGGATACCTCGTCGTTATTCTGATTATGCTGACAGGATGTTGTTTTGAAATATGATCTCCTCATTAGGGGCATTTATTTCTTTTTTTGGGGCCATCATGATTCTTTTCATTGTGTGAGAAGCTTTGGCTTCTCAGCGAAGAGTGGTGAGGGTTGTAGTAGGTTATTGGGATGTAGAACGAGGATATGAATATCCTTTATCTTTTCATGCAGTTAATGAAGTAGGGAAAGTTTTTGTTTAGCTTAAAAGTATTATTACGTTTGATTTCCAACCAATCATTAGTAAGTTAAATATGTAAGCTTTGAGCGTACAATTGCAAACCGTAAGGATTATTATCATTATGTAATAAGGGATTGAGTTTACCTTTTGTATAAGGGATAAAAGTAGAAGATAAAAGATTTAATTAATTTTATTATCTGATTAAGTTTTTAATGAAAAATATTAGAATAAAAAAATTAATTATTAATGATAAATTAGGTTTCACTATATCTGATAATAGTATTTGATTTTAATTTTTTAGGATATTAAAATTTTAAAGGTAAATTTTTATATTATTATAATAATTTAATTTTATCTATATCAAATAGCTATTAAAATAATTGGGTGTTAGTTTTACTGTTTATTAAAAACATAGTTTATATTTCTGTAAATGATTTCTGCTCAATGATTAATAAACAGCTGCAGTAATCTGACCGTACTAAGGTAGCATAATCATTAGTTCTTTAACAAAAAACTGGAATGAAGGAATTTAAAGATCACTTAACCTTTAACAGCTTTTATAAGTTATATTTGGAGTGAAAATACTTCTTTATAACAATTAGACGATAAGACCCTATAAATTTCAAATTATATTTCACTCGGGGTAAATAAAGTTAGTATGAAATTGCTTGTGTGAATCACTTTAGGGTTAACAGGGTAATAGTTATATCAAGATCTCATTAAAATAATTGTTTACTACCTCGATGCTGGATCATTATACCAATAAAGTAGAGTTTACCAATCTTAGTCTGTTAGACTATCAAATTTTACGTGACCTGAGTCTAGACCGACGTGAGTTAGGTTAGATTTTATCCTTTTTAAAAATAGCGTAGTACGAAAGGAATGCTTATTCTATTACTAATAGTATTATGTCAGAATAATGAGATAAATTTAGGATTCATTAATATCATTAATTTTGTTCTGTATTTCTTTTTTAGTATTTTATTCTTCTTACCTCTTTAGAGTATTATTTTCGGGGGTTATTGTATTTATGTTAATGTTAGTTTATATATCTAGTATTATGTTTCTAAAGTATTTGGTTATTCTTATTCATGTTAGAGGAGTTGTAACTTTTATTTCACATATTTCTCGTTTATGTCGGCATAGAAGACAAGGTTTTATAAAAGTGTTTCTTTTACTAATTATGTTTATCGTATATTTCTATGATGGAGGGAGAGTTAGTAAAATTAGGGATGTAGGGGAGCTTATGTGAATATATTTATTTTTTAGATTTTTATTCAATAGGTTAATCATAGGTTATTCTCTAAATTTATTTAAAGTTTCAGGGTCCTTACGATTTTAGGTTTATAAAGTTTTAGCTTAATGATTTGCATCCACTAGTTTTTAAATCACTTATCCAAGGTTACGATCCTTATGAGTTACATGGTTAAAAAAGTAGTTTATATGATTCTTTGGTAATCAAGATTAGTTAATAGAGGATAAGCATTAAATGTATCAGTTTGTCGTATCAAAGATTAGCCCTCTGATGGTGTGTATTTCACTAGTAGTAGTTTTATTAGTGTGGTTAAATTGAGTGAGTGGGGGGAATTTTAAGTTAATATATGATTTTAGTATGTAGTTTAGTAATTATAACAATTTTATTTATGAATCTTAGGATAAGGGTTAATAAAATAAATTGAAGTTTTATTTTTAACATTTTTTCAGAGATTAAAAGAGTAAGGGTGTTTTTAGTTAAGTTGATGAGGTTATTGTTAATATTTCTCTTTTTAAATCATGGCAGTTATGTTCATCACAGGGTCGGGTTGAGTATACAATATGGCTACGTCTTCATTTATGCTTTTTTGTTAGTTGCAATAGGGTGGATTATTTGAAGAGTAGGTAATATATGAAGGATGCTGAGGCATTTTTTACCCAGAGGAATTCAAGGGGTGTCAAAGGTGTTTATTCCTGTATCAGAGGTAGTTGGTGTTATAATTCGTCCAATAACGTTAGCTATTCGTTTAGCGACTAATATTAGATGTGGGCATGTAGCTTCATTAATATTCAGATTTTTTGCTTTTAATGTAGCAAATTATTTAGTAATTTCTATTAGGGTTTCATTATTTGGGTCATATTTTATCGAGTTTTTAGTTTGCGTTACTCAGGCCCATGTTTCTTGAAGATTATTATATATTTATATAATAGATATAGAAATTTAGTTAGTTAAAATATAACGTTTGCTTTGCAAGCTCAAGTTTTCTAAGTAGCTGAATTAGCGGTTCATTTACATCAAATAGGTTTTCAGTCTATTATGCCAGAAATTGGGTTGTACCGATGCTACAGTTAGCAAAATTTTAGTGTGGCAGAATAATGTGTCAAACTCAAGTTTTGATTATTTTACTGAGAATAAAGTTTTTAGAATAAAGATTCCGGGCATCTTAGGAAAATTTTTAATTCGTTTTGTAATTGAATTATTTGTTCTAGTATTGATAGTATTTCTAAGGGTGTGTTTTCTTACATTATTAGAACGTAAGATTCTAGGCTATGTTCAAAATCGTAAAGGACCAGTTAAAGTTTTGTTTATAGGGTTGCTACAGCCTGTATTAGACGGGGGTAAGTTAATTTTAAAGAGGATACTGATTGAAAAAGTATATTATTTTGTGGTGCCTTTTATATCTCTAGTAGTGATAAGATTATTAAGGATGTCTATGTGGTTTGGAGGGGGCGTAATAATTATGAACAATATAATTTTTTATATTTTAATATTGAGGTCTGTGGTAGTGTATATTTTATTTATGTTAGGGTGAGGAAGGGAAAATGTTTATGGGGCCTTAGGGGGTTTACGTAGGTCTTCTCAGATAGTAGCATATGAAATTGTTATATTTTTTGTGATAATTTTAATTGTTATTTTTAATATGAGTTGGAATCCTTGGACTTATAGGTTTTCTTGTATCTATATCTCTGATTTATTTATTATTTGGTTGCTTATCCTGTTGGTTGAAACTAACCGCAGTCCGTACGATTTTGCTGAGGGTGAAAGAGAGTTAGTTTCAGGGTTTAATATTGAATATATAGGGGTTTTATTTGCCTATATATTTATTGCAGAGTATGGTATGTTGGTGTTTCTTAGGTGGGTGACAGGGGTATTATTTCTAGGTGTTTATAGTTTTTGAGGAGTGTTAATTTTGTTAATTGTTATTCGTGGCTTTATTCCGCGTAGTCGTTATGATATTTCAATGTCTAACTGTTGGAAATTTATGTCTATAAGATTAAGATTTTTAATATTTAAGTTTTTTTAAAATGTGGGTTTCAAAAAAGAATAATTTGGTTAAGATGTTTAATTATTTTTTATTAGATTTAGCAAGACCTATAAATTCATTATGATTTTGAAATTTTGGGTTTACATTAGGGATTTGTATGGTGATACAAGTTTTTAGAGGGTTTATATTGTCTTTTTATTATAATGATTCTATCAGGCATGCTTTTTCTTCAGTGATGTACTTAATACTAGAAGTTGAAAACGGTTATGAAATTCGTTTTTTACATTCAAGGGGGGCGAGATTATTATCTTTTTCAACCTTCATCCATATTGGACGTGGGATTTGGTATAAATCTTTCTATATGTTAGAAGTTTGAGAGACTGGAGCTGTAACTTTATCATTGCTGATAATAGTGTCTTTTTTAGGGTATGTTTTACCTTGAGGGCAAATATCATTTTGGGCTGCGACTGTCATTACTAATTTAATTTATGTACTTCCTTATATTGGGGGGGCCGTATTAGAGTGGGTCTGAGGGGGGTTTAGAGTAGGCGGACCTACTTTGGCCCGTTTTTTTATCTTGCATTATATTGTCCCTTTTATTATTCTTGTTCTAAGTTTAGTGCATTTGCTATTTCTACATGTGAATGGGAGAAGAAATTCTTTAGGAGTTACTTCTATTAATGATAAAGTTGAATTTCATTGGTTTTATTTATTGAAAGATTTAGCATCTTTTATCATATTAATATTTGGGTTTATTTTAATAATGTTGCTAGCCCCTTTCATTTTTATAGATTCTGAAAATTTTTTGTTTGTGGATATTATAAAAACACCGGAGCATATTAAGCCTGAATGGTATTTCCTGTTCGCTCATTGTATTTTACGCAGAGTGCCTAATAAGTTAGGGGGGGTGTTAGGGTCAGTTATAAGAATTGTGATGTTAATACTATTGCCTCTATTAACGAAAAAAGTAGTTAAGTTTAATGATCTAATAGGTTCTTATTTAGTTGTATTTCATTTTCTAATTTTTATCTCATTAACATGGTTAGGAGGTTGTGTAGCAGAGTGGCCTTATAGTAGGGTAGGGGGGTTAGTTAGAGTAGTGTATTTTATTATATTTTTTATTCAATTAATAAAGCTATTATTTCGAAAATAATATTGTAAATTAATTTATGTTTCTTGGGGTTATATTATTAGTTTTATTGTTACTTTTTGTCTTTTTGTGAAGAGATTATATAAAAATATTAATTTACTTAGAGTTTGTAAGATTAATTTTTATTTCTGTTTTAATATTAGGAATAAAGTTAGATTATTTTTCTTTAAATTTTTTCTCGAGTCGTTTGGCTTCTTTAGTATGTGAATCTAGAATAGGGTTTCTATTATTTATTATGTATATCAGGATAGAAAGTGAGTTGGTTAAGAAAATAAATTTAAGTCAATTTTAAGGCTAGTTTTGATATTTAATTTAGAGATTTTTGGCGTATTTCTAGGGGGGTGAGTCTTAAAAGGGATTTTATTTTTAGATGAAGAGTATTCTTGACGTTTCAAGGGAAGGGNTTAATTTTTATTTCTGTTTTAATGTTAGGAATAAAGTTAGATTATTTTTCTTTAAATTTTTTCTTGAGTTGTTTGGCTTCTTTAGTATGTGAATCTAGAATAGGGTTTCTATTATTTATTATGTATATCAGGATAGAAAGTGAGTTGGTTAAGAAAATAAATTTAAGTCAATTTTAAGGTTAGTTTTGATATTTAATTTAGAGATTTTTGGCGTATTTCTAGGGGGATGAGTCTTAAAAGGGATTTTATTTTTAGATGAAGAGTATTCTTGACGTTTCAAGGGAAGGGATATGAACTTTTTAATATCTTTACTAGTAGTCCTCATGTACTTAATATTGTTAATAGTTAATATCAGGTACAAATTTAGTTTAAATATTATATCTATTGTATTAAGATATTTAATAAGAGTGAGAAGATTTATAGTACTTTTTTATCTTTAT
>OENM01002548.1:0-11842 GCA_900239745.1 Rotaria magnacalcarata
TAATATAAAAACATTGTATGATATGATCAAATTGGAAAGAATTTTGAATGGAAAAAATTTCTGGCAATTTTTCTCCTATGATGGGGAATTTGAATTTGCGACAAAATCGAATTCATTAAAATCATCTCTATTCGTAACAAAATAAAAACTGTACCCAGGTCGAGGTTTACGGAGTCCATATACGATCGTAAACGGTCGTATACGCTCCGTTTGTCCCCGTATACGATCGAATTTGACCGTAATACATGACTCAGTATTACGATCGTATATCACCGTGCCGTATACGGAGAAATACGACCATCTACGGTAAAATGCGGAGCAATACGGAGATCGTATGCAGGCTCAATGTACAGGAATCGTAAACGATCGTTTTTGTCTCCGTATAATAATAATAATATCTCCCATAGGCTTATCACCCGTTGGGTCCGCCGCTGAAAGGTCCACAAGCAGCCAGGTTCTATCGTTTATTCTCTTTTAAAGACGACAGTATCTGCACCCCATTCGTCCAACACTTCTCCCATTAATGATTATGGGTTGACGATCATCATAGGATCACGTGGCCATGACATCTATGTTGAAGTTATTGTTTTGACTCTGCATGCTGACTAATAATATAATCGATACGCTATCGGATGATTCATCCGGAACAATTAGCCGTTAGTAACTTGTTCAGGATTATTCCATGGTTGGTGATACTGTGGTTTGAACACAGCACCTTGTGAATATGTGTCTAATAACATATCCACTCAATCGTGGCGGCTTTTTGTCTCTGTATATGGTAGTATTTCGCCGTATTTCTCCGTATACGGTCGTAAACGACCGTGTCTGTTCGACCTGGGTAGTGGTATAGTGATATACCGCTATACTCATATAAAATACTTTGCAAATATTTCACTGCATCTGATTGGTTTGTTACCGAATCTACCACAAATTCAAATTCCACACCAACTCTCGATCTCCTCCTAAAAGAATAAAAACGTGCTAGTTTTTTGCAACAACTTCCTATGACTAATCAGATAATGCTCATTACTATACCCCAACATATAATTGTTTTTTTCTTCAAGACCTTATATGGGATCGAAATGGAAAATTTTAGGCGCGCACTGCACACTATTTCGAGTTGGATTCTTTTTTATTTCTTCGCTGTTGATTGACCGAATAATCAGACCATGACGGGTAATCTAGGAAAAAAACTAGTGATGGGCCGAAACAACATCGCGTAAAGCGTCAGAACGAAAAGAAAACGTCTGACGACTTTTGCGTAAGTAAGACGTAATTTTCTTTTCCTTCCTGCACGAAATTATGGAATAACGTATATATTGCTGCCATGCTGAACACGGTATTCGTAATTTCATGCAGGAAGGAAAAGAAAATTACGTCTTACTTACGCAAAAGTCGACAGACGTTTTCTTTTCGTTCTGACGCTTTACGCGATGTTGTTTCGGCCCATCACTAGAAAAAACCTTGCTTTCTAATAGACAAAATGTTGTAAAAACCATAAATAATCACCCGAGCAATATTTTGCTAAGTAAAAGATATCGGATTTAACAATAAGCAGTATATGGAAAAATAATTTCAACTTAATTGAACGTCCCTACTAGTAAATAGAAGTTATAACTGTGACAGTCTTTTCAACGGTACGGGTCACTAGTTGATATACTTTACCCTCTTCGCTATGTTCGTGCATCGATCTTGTGATCCTCTCATGATTTGCTGTATGACTGTACCCTCTTTGTTTCTATGTACGCATGTGTTAGCACCCTCTCTTATATATGGGAACGTAACTGACATCTCGTCAGATACAGTGGTGAATTACATGAACAAACGGGCTTCCAAGATCTAAAATAATGACTCGTAAACTGTTATGATGGATTAAACCGAAATAAGATGATATAAATACAACAATATATGAAATTTTAATGCAATTTTAATAAATAAATGAATGTAGAATGTTTTCAAGGCAAAAACGTTTTATTTTAACAAAATACGGGAATTTTTGATCTTAATCGATCATTTTCGACCTATATATCTGAACTTTTACAACAGAGATGTTACAAAATATGACAACAAAATTGTGAAGGAAAAGATGGAAATATTTTGACGTTTGAAATACTAACACTATGAATATTTAAAGTAAAAATCTCAAACGTGAGTTATACATATAAAAGAGTAAGGTATAGGTATTTAGAACAAGATCTAAGTTATTGATGTCAATGTTTACGATGTTTAATGTTTATGATCTTTCATGTTCATAGTGTTAGTATTTCAAATGTCAAAATATTTCCATCTTTTTCTTCACAATTTTGTTGTCATATTTTGTAACATCTCTGTTGTAAAAGTTCAGATGTATAGGTCGAAAATGATCGATTAAGATCAAAAATTCCCGTATTTTGTTAAAATAAAACGTTTTTGCCTTGAAAACATTCTGCATTCATTTATTTATAGGAATAAGATGAAAGCGTATGCAATACGTCGTCGCTCTATAGACGTGTCAGACCGGATAAGACACTTTTCTGGCTATCAGAAGGATCGACCTCAGTTTGCACTGTATAAACATTTAAAAGATTTTCATAATTTAACGATTCAGCAATTCAATGATTGTCATCACGTTGATTACAAGTCAATTTCAATAGAATATTTTATAAAAGAACCATGTCAAAATGATCCATACTCCTTACACAAATGCACTACTTTCATGGTCGTAGCAGTTCGATTATTCTTGGCTGTTACGGTAGATTATCAGGTATACATATTAGTACAAATAACTCAAGAAAACAAAAAAATAATAATATATTAGTCACTAAAGAAACGCATAATAAATATGTTTCAATTAATTCAAATCGGTTTCAAAAATTCACTATAAACTAATTTTGCCAAATATAAAAGATGATAAAGCAATAAAAAAAACAATGATTATTTAATTCTTAATAAAACAATTTTTTGTATTCTTCTGTACATGTTATTTTGTTTTATATTGCATATTTGTCGTCTTTATCGATTGATCATACATCTGTCAATCAATTATCTATCGCTACTGTTTCAACTGATATTCTCTGATTTAGTATCGGAAGTATTTTATTTTCATGTGCAGAGATATATTTGAGTGTATAGCAATTTTTTGGTGCTGTTAATGTTTCAGCAGCATTTCGCTACACTGTAAAATAGAAAACAAGCTATAGAGTTTAATCAAGAATATTCTAGGAATGCCTATATGAATTCAACCAGGTTTTTGCAAGCCTATGAATATCAATACCGATTTTCAACGAATGATGTTTTGCTGGTGAATAAATTTGAATTTCTAATTTTGAGAAAATCAAGCATTTCATAGAAATCCAAAAATCAACTATCGAATCATGAATTTTAAAAATTAGGTGACCATACTTAAAGTCGATTTTGGCATTCCTGGAATTTCAATAAAAATTACAGTGTAATAACTTTTGCTTCTCTGAACCGCTTCGGACAATTTTTTTAGGTTATATTGCACTTGGAATCCCCCATTGCCACGCAAAAGTTTGGCCATACAGATTTTCGCAGCGCCGAGTTGAAAGAGATAAATGACAAAAAATATTCGTTTTTGCTGATATGTGAGAAGATATAGACTTTTTCGTCTATAGAAAAACAATAGGAAAAGTATGTAACTCGACCGTTTTGTACAACACCCGATACTGTATCAAATTGTACTTTGATGCATTTGAATGTAATTACTTCAAAGTACAAAAGTATAGTGTTTCATGCTTGACATTGAATCTTTCCTACGAGTATGAACACGAAATGGTAGTAGTATGTGCTAATATGTTTCTCCATTGATATCCACAGCCACCCGCGTTTTAAAGATTCAATTTAGAACGTCGACTTCTTAATTTTCATAGGGAATATGCTTGGCAAGGCTAGTTCAATCTGTAAGTTGTCAATACTTCATACTTAAGATTACTATTATTATCATCATCAAATTATTTATTATACAATAAAAGTAACTATGACAATTATATTGGAAACTAAATTTGTTAAAAATTTTGTTGTTCTTAAAAATTAAGCACTAAAAAATACAAATTATTAGAAATCTTCCTCGTTAATAAAAGGATGAGTTTCAGGTCGAATGCAGTGATAAATTTTTCATCTATTGTTGAAACTAGTTTTGAAAATTTCCTATGTTCACTTTTAGTGCGTAAAGATCTCCACAATCATTTGCACTTAGTGCTCTGCCGGTTGCAACATTTATAATATGAAGGTCATCAAATATCCATTTTTGATATGGACCCTCATTTTCATCTAATGTGTAAACATTGCCTTCATCATCGTTATCTAAAAATAGCCCGGTCGCCAAAATGTGTTAACTTAATTATGCTGTTGCCAGGAAGTTTTACTATTTGCCGAACTTTACATGTATCAGCATTGGCTGAATTTGTATAGACATTCCCATTAATACAGGAACATATTTGATGTTCAGTTTGAGCATTTTCAAATCTTTTCGTGCTTTTCAATATCTCATTTACAACAGATTCTATTAAAATAATTTGGATAAGTATTTTTTTATAGTTGATTGCAAGTGTTAAGGAGACTAAGGTGTAGTTAATTATCGTTAGAGTAATCAGAGTGTGGTGGAATTTGTATAACCTTGCGGTCTCTAGACACTCTTAAACTACATTTTGTATATGAAAATATGGTTCATTAAAGGATTTCAGGTAAATCAAATACTATCTAACTATCCGAAAGCCAGTGCAATATGGTTCTCAAATATCTTTATAAAACCATTCACACATAACCTCAAGAATTTCCTGCACGAACATGATTTTGTGCTAGTTTTTTTAGATAATTTGTGATCTGATTGATCGATGCAGAAAACAAGTTTAATCTTTTTAGTGAAGGAAATTATCGACGATAAAAAGTCTATATAGTTTTATGTTTTCATATACAATACGAATATGAAATTATGGACCGAAAATCGATATGAGAGTGATCGGCAACAAAGTTTTACCGTACTTACAAAACACCTATTTTCTCACCATTTTGCAATGAAACTGATTCTTAGAAAAGAATAATTTTTTCTCGAAATCACACAAATTCATGAAGCTTGAGGTCATACAGTTTTTGATCATAAACGTCTATAGTAGTAGTAAAGTTTTTATAAGAGTATACTGTAGCATTCTACAATTGTATTCTTTTGATATGAACATTGCACCTATGGTAACCGTTCGAAATGACACAATCGAAGAGAAGATTGATGGTTTATTTGATTAATACATCATAAGTTTGTGAAGTATAAAAAACTGGATCGATCTATATTATGAGCACCCATGTGGAATTTCGGAAGAAAATAGTATGGGTACCATATTGATTGCTAGAAAAATTAGTCTTTTAAGATTTACTTGTGCGTTCAACTAGCAGCAGAATCAGTATACAGAAATGTGTCTACTTTCATATTCGAGCTCACTAGTATTTTGAAAGTGCAACTCAGGTAAATGGGGAAAGGACGATATTATCATACGACCCACTCTTTGATAGTTTTCTTTGTAGGTTTCCTTACCCTATCTTGATTTGTGTATTCTAATATCGAGTTTCTATGTGTTCATCAAACATTGCTGAAATTATCTATGGATACCTAAAATATTCTCCTACTTTGACAGTATTTTTATACCAGTTTCCGGTCAAATTTTTTAATTCATTGTGGTTCTGGCGATGTGTAGTCTCGAATGCTACTCATGTCCACATTCCTATTCTTACAGTCTTACCGAAAGAATTCCAGGCACCGTCAAATGTAGATCCGCCAGACGGACACCCATGTCGTAGAGAACGGTTTGTAAACGACCTTAAACGATCGAAAAGCAGCAGAAAACTATGGTTTTTCAGGTAGCCGTTTTCGTGTTTCCGAAAACCGCTATCGTTGAATACCAACGTTTTTCTACTGTTTTAGAACTTTTCTTCTCTAACACGTGAAGGATGTGAAGTACTCGTTCAGGCACCATCGGATGAAGAATTCGTTCAAGCTTTTCATAATTAATACCTATTTTTTAATTTTCATCGCATATAATTTTATCCTTTTTAATTTTAATTGTATTTACTTTATCAAGTTTTATTTTGAGGAATAAAATATAAATGACCAATGTAACACTCATTTTAAACAAGGAAAAACAGTGAGATTAAGACGATAAAGGTTGAAAATAGAGTCCTTTTAACACACGAATTTTGCCATCGGAAACGGCCTTAAACTACGTCGTAAGCGTGCCTAACAAAAACGGCAAGTAATCCGAGTTAACAGAAAACTGTGGAGAATGGCTGTATAGTGTTTCATCGTTTAGGTCACCATTTAGGCCGTTTCTTTACCGTTTCAAGTAGCTTAATACCATCTTTCAGGCGGTCTGAATGACAGACCTGGGTTAGACTCATCGAATCCAGGTGGCGAATCTTCCAAAAGATACTCGATCGTTTCGACCCAATCAGAGAAACTGTTAGGCCGTTTGAAACGCGCAAAAAACACTTTATCTTGCAGAGCATGTGTGAGATGTAGCGTGTTGATTTCGCCGTATATCTGCTCCTTGAACTGGTCGTGTTCGGCTTCGTCCAGCATATCAAACTTGTTGACGACAATATTATAATCTATTATCCGTTTCAAAATAAAAGAGACCTTAGTGCTTTTTTTAATAACTTTTGAACGGAACATGATAGACAGCTGAGGTTTTCAAAATTGGACAGAGAAATCTGGCCCCAACATTTCTCTGTCTGCTAGTGTCAGTAGGTGACACTCACTGACGCTAATGTTTATTCGTGTTATCTGTTGCTATGATCTCTACTTTGATTTGTTACGTAATATTTCGACTATGACTAATCCTCGTGATTGATTTTCGTTCTCGATTTCTCAGCTGTTGGTTTTCCTTCTTCCAGGTTACTATCAGTGTTATTATTATCATCTTCTATATTATTATATTCCTCACTGATGATTATTGTTATACTTCTTCATTAGAAAATAAAGTATATTGAAATATATTATTCTATTAAATGTATAACCATGTTACGACAGCAAAGAACAGCGGGCAGCCTATGTAAGCTCTCTAATTGTTTAGCAGGCTAATTATTAGTTCTACTATTATACATTTCCAAAACGAGAGCCTTACACTGTCCAATTTTGAAAATCTCAGCTCTCTATGATGTTCCGTTCAAAAGTTATTAAAAAAATACTAAGGTCTCTTTTATTTTGAAATGGATAATAGTCCTAGATTATCAAGTAGCTGGCACACATGACTCATTTCTTTCACCGCGGTGGTGATAAGAATAACGCGCCGAGAGAGTCCTTTCTAGAAACCAATGTATTTCGCGCTAAAATATGAAATATCATCGTTTCTTTCTGGCATATGCCATACGTTAAAACCGAAGGAAGAGTATTTTTGGATTTCGAGCGTAGTTTCCTCAGGACCCATTGCAGCAACTTCCTCGTCAACAAAACGATTGATCATCGTCAATTTACCAGTTGACATGCGACCAAAAAGCGCAATATTTTTATCCTGCATTTCTATTGGCGGTGTTTGTTGGGCGAGTCTTTGGAGAGCCTCGAGTCCTTCTTGATCATGAGCAGTCAATTGTTCCACTACCTGTTGTAATGTTTTTCGTTTGCATGCTATCGATGAGCATCATATATTGTTTCATGAGCTGTTGATTTTGTTCTCGAGAGTAGCTTAGCTCTTGAACAAGGCCAGGATCTTGAACGATTTTAGTTTGAGTCGATGTTTCTATAAGAACACGAAAGTACTAAAATGAACAATTGAGAAAATAGAATTCCTATTCTGTGAATATTTTTCCTATTAATAATTGGGTAAATTTTAGATTCGTGACTTCGGTCAGTGGTGGATCTAAACTTTTGGAGAGTGATATTAGACGTAAGTAATCAATTCTTCAATCGGTGTTTGAGAAAAACAATTCGGTTTTTGAAAGTGCCAATCTCCTCCCTCAAATTTTTATCATTTTGGTATTATTAGGTTTTTTGAATTTAATCATAATCTACATCAAATTTCATCGATAGATTTCATACTTCATCTAAAACTATATTTCGATTCAAGAGTTACAACATTTTGAATTATATCACAATTTTTGCGACATCTCGAAGCTAAGGACACTTCCAAATATATGAACTATTTATTAAATGGAAAAATTATATAGGCCAACCAACTAAAATCCAGAGTGGCAGGGCTCCATTGAGGATCCTCAATTTGATGTATTCTGGTGTAAAAGCTTTTCAAAAGCTTTGATGTCGCGATTTTATATCGAATATCTACAAAAAATGTTACTAGCATTTTGTGGATATCATTCATCAAGGATCAAATTTTCATTTGAACCTAATTTTACTGAGCACATTTCTACAATAGTAGCCTACTGAACTCGAAATATTTAGATATAGAAAAATTCGAAAGTCAAAATAATATGCATTGTTTTAATTAAATGATGGTATGCTCTTCAATCTGATTCTTGCACTCTATTGAGCAATTTAGCTTCGTACATTATCTGTATCATTTGTTTTGCTCTACGTACTTCAAAACCACATTTTTTCTTCTTGTCTGTATTTCAATGTCTGATATAAAAAGGATGTTCGAAATGGCGAAAAAAATCAGGGCTCTCCGCAATCATCAAAAATCTAGTTTTGCTCTAGTTCGATGATTGACAAAAATTTTCAAGAAACATCTAGATCGTGTTTTTCGTAATGGTTCTACCCTTGGATACTTTTCGCTTGAGTTCTGAGTTTCTCAAAAATCTAGAATCTATATAATCTGACCACTAATTAACTAGCATCAATCGTTCCGTTCTCCAATATAAAACTTACCTCCTCCTATGTTGATATAGATTGTTGTGTATAGTTGGAAGCGTCTTAACGTGTGATTAAAGTAGAGTCGAATTTGTTGAGACTTTATAACAGCAAAGATCGATACTGTACTACTGTGTTGATGAAATCAGATGGATTATACTTTTTTTTTAAAGGCATCAAGGTAAATAATGATTAATTGCTTTGGTTGCTCGTAAAATAAAAAAAAGAAAACTCTTTAGCATTTTCGCTACACAGTGCCTGTTTTTGTTTAAGTAGTGCAAATGGTACTTTCGCCACACACTTACAATAATAATGTGAAATAAGCCTGCACACACACTCTTCTATATAAAATAGCCGTTGAAAATCAAACCCACTGGTATTGACAACAGACGAATTTCAGCCAGAAAATACAGTAGTTTACATATACATACTAATTATCTACCCCATCGTCATACATTCTCACATTAACATAGTTATACTTCTACTTCATCGTGGCATGGCATTCCTACCTTTGATACCTTTAGCGGTCGACTTTGTCAAGACTCTTATGGGCGGTGCAAACAGTACGTATGATAAAAGAGATGAGCAGTGTAAAACTTGAAAGTTCAATTGAATTATTGCATCGTTAAAACTTCAAATAGTTGAATAGTTGAATATTTCACTTCCTAATTCCTAATTTCTAATTTCATAGCCTTTTGAAACCAGTAAAACAAATAGCACTCGTTGGAATAATTTTATTTATTTGTAATCAACGAAAGTCGTAAGTTAGTTCGACGACGGCCACGTGAATTGCACTATTTTTTCGTTCTGTATATTAAATGCATGAATATTTTTTCTAAATTTTACAATTATTCCAATAGATCAAGCACAAGTCGTCCAAGATCCGGCGTTGGTCGAAGAATTCCGCAGGTACCGTGAACAAAATGCTGAGTTGATGAAACGATACACCGAAATCGGCAAAATCATGAAGGAGAAAAAGATCGACTCATTTGAGGCTCTTCAGGAGCATGACAAAGAAGCAACAGCCGCTCTCGTGCAACTAGCTCGTAATACTGAGCCGCATCCAATGCAAGACAACAATGTTGCCTTGTTCGGTTTGACATCAACTGGTAAAACAACGATGCTTAATAGTCTGTCGGGTTCCAAAGTGGCTGAGACGGGCTCTGGGAAAACAACAATGGAAATTAAACCATATCATTCTGAAAGGTTTACTTTGTGGGACATTCCAGGACGAAACGATGAAACTTCATATCTCAGTATGCATTAGATCGGCTTCTGGAAAGGTTTAACTCGACGAATAGTACTGATTACCACGACAGTGAAAGAAAATACGAGCATGATGAAATTGCTGGACGCCATCAATCGTCATTATGATATTGTGGTGAACAAGTTCGATCAAGTAGATAAAGAGGAACGAGCAAAATTTCAGCAACAAGTCCAGGCTCAAGTAGTCGAAGCTGGACCAAGGGAGTCGATCATGTGTTCTATGTGAGTGCGAAAAATCCTAAAATGTTTGATGATTGGCTCAAGTTGGTCGACTATTTGACAAATTCTGGCAAATGACGAATAACCATGTGTTTGCTTAAGAAGTTCATATTTCTTAATAAATAATATATCTCGTATTTGTCTAATTGAGTACGGTTTTCAGCATGGATATTCTTTCTCACTATATTCATGCACATCAATATCAACATCACCACTTACATGTTCACTATATGATATGCGTTGCGAGGTGGAATGAATATGTGAGACAGATGACAATCGACTGATACATATAAACTGATAGCACAGGATACAAGAGTGTACAAGTATTATATGTTTGTGACCTCATTATATGCGTATGTGCAATGGAAAACTAATGATATATAGATATTGATTGATACAAAGCATCTAAATTCTCTGTAGGAAGTGATATTCATCATCTCAAGGCCTCAAGGAGGAAGCATCGTACTTTTACTCTTCAAAGTGCAAAAGTACCTCAAAGTACTTCGAAATACAAGGAAATTCCCTCTACTGAAAGGAGGGTATTACGAAAACGAGTTAAATGAGTTCGTTCGTCCAATAGGAAAGCAGATGCATAAATTTAACTAACCTCGAACAATATCCTGCAGGGATAGGTTTAGCCGAATGCAATCGGGGTCGGGGAACACGATGGCGTTGTTATTTTTTTGAAATTTTTCTTTTCCCTTTTTGAGGGGAGAGAGAGACTTTTTTGTAAAAAAAATAGTTTTTTATAAGGGTTGATCGAAGGTAATCGGGGTCGGGGAACACGATAGCGTTGTCAGTTTTTGAAATTTTGTAGTTCAAGCAAGTCTATAATTGATTAGGAGCTGTTTAGGTCGTCACATCTTCGTGATAGGAATTCTTAGCCGCGAAATTTTTTGAGGGCACCATTGGATGATGTGTATAGTGTTAAATGTATCGTATGGTTATGTGAGATCTTAGTACGAATAGGCTACAGACATCGTGCGGTGGAATTGATTTTTAATTTAGCAGCGGCTAGTCGTGAGTGGTGCCCTAGAAGGGCGCCGACGAACGACTAGCCGCTCAATTAAACATCTGTTGTGATTTTAAGACGACAGACCTTGGAGACTTATAGAATCGTTACACGTAGTCTCGATCAGAAAAGTTGAAACAATTTTCGAAAATGGAAAATATCTTGAAGTTCTTCTGAAGAAGTGTCATGAAATAAATGCTGAACTCGTGTGAAATATTTGAAATTGATATTTGTCGTGATTATCTTAATAACTTTTGTTTTTCTGATTGCGAGTGGATTTGATTCAAAATATGTAAATGTTAGATTTATGTATCCGTGAGCGTGCACGAGGAAATTAATATATGCATGTTAGACGGAAAACGCACCGAAGCAAAATGAACCCAAATGGATTTGAGCAAAAATGAGGACAAAACTAACCGAAATCGAGTTAGAAAAGTCAGTTTGATATTTGATCTGCGATTTACTTGTGCAGATTTATGTTAAATATCTAGTTCATAGACTAATTTGAGTTGTAACTTTAGTAAAATGGAGTATTGTTATCATAGCTCTCATGAATG
>OENM01002549.1:6275-16347 GCA_900239745.1 Rotaria magnacalcarata
GCCAAAAATCTTCATATAGTACATTGTTCAGGGTATCTTTAGTTCTACAAACTGATATTCAGTGCACCAGCACTGACACCCACACTTATAAAAACATCCACATTGACACCAACACCCTGTAATTTCTTTACGAAATTCCGGGAATTAGGTCGAACAGAAATTGAACGGAATCGAACGGAATTACACGGAATTTTGTCTAATTCCCAGCGATTCTGCTTTCACCTAATTCCGGAATTCCGGACCGGAATCGGATCATCACTAGATGGGTAAGAGAAGATAGAATAGTGATATAAGTTGCAATTCCTAGGAATTCTCAGTGATTCCGCTATCACCTAATTCTGAATTGGACTGAATTCCGTGCAATTCCTGGAATTGAACGAACTAATTCCGGAATGGGACAGTGTTTAGGCTTGACATAGTTCCGGAATTGACGGAATTGATTCCGAGGCCGGAACTGGTTCCGGAATGTTCAACATTGCGGAATAGGAAGACTGCTCATTTATATTACAGAATACAAAGTTTTCGTTTCGAACTGCAAACCAAAATACAAAAATGAACGGAAAAAGTTTCTATTTTAGCCGATTCGTTTGATTTTCTGAAGACTATTTCACTGATTATTTTCGACAAAAAATAAAGAATTCTAGGTCAATTTCCAAAACGAGCACCAAATTTTGATCGTAACTACGTAGTAATAGTTCCGAGCTATTCGAAAATACTTTCGGTCGAGTTAAAAGTGAAAAAAAATTGTCTGAAAGCTTTCTGATCACACATTAATACATCTTTGAATTAGACAAAAACACACCTTTCAAAAATCTCGCCAGATATGGGGAATAGTCGACAAACACCAAAAATCAAGTTATAAAAACTTTTTCAGTTTTGACTGAATTTTTATTTTTTGGACATTAAAGAACATCCATCAGTTTGATGCCGGTTTGCTGCACTATCAGATAAAGTAATATTAAAATGTTTCGCAAAGCATCCTAATGAAAAAATCAAAATACGTAGGGAAAACGTTGTTGTATGGGTCAATAGATGAGAGGACTGAGCCCTAGAGTCCTGCACGGGTGCAACTTTTCATACCCGGAGTCGGCCCGACTGATTTTCCCCACATCTGGAACCACCAGAACCCGAACCGAATCCAGAGAACTATACCCGGTACCTGCCGGATTGTAGTAAACATTTTGCTAATAGTTTATTAGTGAGATGATCTCAATGAGATCAACTTTTCAAGCTTTTATATTACATAATAAATTATTTTACACTATACAAAACGCTATTTTATTTTCATCAATTAACAAAAAAATCATCTGAAATTTCTTAAAAACACGAGTGAATCAAGAAAATCGGGGTTCAACTGCTGTCTTCGTGCTTCTAATATTCTTCCAGTTTCGCTAAATATTCTTTCACTTACTGCTGATGATGCTGGAATGGAAAGTAATGCTAGTGCTAAAGTTGATAATTTTGTATATATACACGAATGCCTTTTGCCACCACCCAGGTCAAATAGGTACGGTGGGAAACTGTCTGATCCGGTGATTTTCCATCGAATTCCGGAAGCAGTATTCCGAAACGTTTTCCGGTCTCCGTTTCCAGGGTATTTCCCACTAACTCCTGGTTCCGGAACCGATAAGCGGATACGGCTTCCGTTTACAACAGGATTCCGTACCATGTTTCCGATGACTTCCATTTACAGCAGGATTCCGGAGTACGTTTCCGATCGTTTCCTTTTGACGATCGGAAACGAAGGAATATGAAAAGTTTCCAATCTAGATACGTAGGCAGGATCTGGCCGTTTTTACACCGGGTATGGAGTCCAGATTACACCGTTTCAACAAACGGACCCGGCGAATAAGAACTATTCGATATTTCCTTTTTCTAATTCAAAAAAAATTATGAACTTCAAGGATAAGTACATATTTCTTATTTAAAGTACGAATCTGTAAAATTTCTGCTTACAGTCGGATTGAAACTGACTTTCCAAAAAGCATCACAGAAACTCGAGTAAAGAACATTCTTAGCTTCAAATCATGAGATGCATAAATTCACCTGAATCTAATTGTCGATTCTTTGACATAAAATATTTACGATATATTGTTAATCAAACTAGTTTTCATTGATATGACATACCTAAAGTATTAGCAATCACTTTCGGTATGACCCCAATTAAAATTGAATAACCACCAACCAATATAAATAGGATGATAAGAAATTCATCGGTAATATTTTCGTATAGATTATCGGGGTCGCTGATTCCAAATCCATTATTAGTTTTTGTCTTCTAGCTTTAATGGCTGAGAAAATCGGTCGATGTGGACTCCAAAATTCACAAGTTACACTTTTTATTTCACCTCTGATCACAATTCATCAATGTTAATATTCTGTAGATCTCAAATACACTTGAATCAGGTGTTCCATTGCATAATTACCAACACTTCAACGGTAAAGTCATTAAACGCTATTTCTACGTTAATACCTCTTATCTCAGGTATTCAAGGACTCCATTCATACCGTGTGAAATCGAAATGTCTGAACAAATTACGAAGTCACCAGCTTCGATTTCATGTATTTGAAAGTCCCCTTCGCTGGCTTTTATCTAGAAAGATCGGCGAAAATCTTTCTGGGTCCTTACTATTTGTTTCTTTTTTTTCTTACTTCCCTTTTTATGTTTCAATCAGAAGGATTACTAAAGATCTTCCACATTCTGTCATATCCATTCAGATATTTTAATGTCCAGTTTTCATTTCTTCGAAGAGAATAATCTAAAGTACGTCATGTGTAATACCCCCCATTTCTGATATTTTGAAGTCTGCCTCCTCCTAGTCTTTTAGGTCAGACGTTAGAAGAACGTTCTCAGTCATCACCTTTCGTCTGCACTATGTAATAGCACCATTGCTTGCACTTTGATTTTCAAGATCCTTTGAAAATGCTTCTTCATGAATACCAAGTATGTCTAGCATTTTTAACACTCATTTGTCGCAGCAGACTCAAAAAGTACTTTAAATCTCATTTTGAATGAAAAAAATCTACCAGTCATCGGAATACCTCAAATAAGCTGCTTTATGAAAATGATCCTTTTCATAAAAGTGAATGAATGCTGCTTTCACATACCTCAAATGGAAGGTACTCGATTAAAAAGACCTTTAAGAGTCTTTCGCGGATGATTTCAAACCAGAAGTGTTCGAAATACCTGAAATTTTTCTTCGTTAGCTCGGGATCTCTCAGTGTGTGCTATGGTTTAGTGGATGATTTTAAAGCAGTGCGTGAGGTTATTGGGCATTGGTGAAGCTGACTGGTATTTTAGTTAATCGATGGTGGGACTGTGATTGATGGTTATTTGTGGGGTGTCATGAAATATGCGCGAGATCTCAGGAAGATTAGAACTTCCGGGTTTTTCCCAGGTGGAACCGGTCGGATTTTTTTAGTTCCTTCTCGTATTCCGATGGTATTCCGTGTGATCACGGGTAGGTTCCGGCAATTTTTCCTAACGGTTACGGTGGCGGGAATAGTGCGGAATGCGCCGGTTACAATACGGTGATTTCCAAACGGAATACTGCTTCCACCTTCCGGATAGTTTTCCGGCCCGTTTCCGGTTGGAATGTCGTTGAAAATCATCGGCAGCATCGGGAAATAACCCCGTTTTCGGCGGTTTCCGGTCGGTTCCGGAGTCCGGAATCATCGACCTGGGGACGATAAAACGTCTTCAGCTTTTTGATAAGTTACTCTGCTTTTGGCATATTCAAGTACAGGGGGTGGCAAAATTATAGGACCCCCTTGAGTCAACGCAAAAAAATTAACTTTTTATTTCAAGAAGAGGTAAGTTCGTCTAGTGAATATCTACGATAGACGCATTGGTATATGTGATATACTAGTATGCCTTTATTCTTTGTTTTCTTCTTTTAAATGCGTGTAGAAATCGACAGGAAGAAAAACGTGCTGTGGCATAATTATAGGACTCCCTCTTATTTTTTTCCTTTTCTTCTCTCGTTTTCATTTGAAATCAACTTTCGTGCTATGTATTCACTATAATAAACTCTGCACGATTTCATTAAACAAACGATGGGACGAAAGGCTGTTGATATTACTACAAAACGAACCATTATTCTTTTGCGTGCCAGTGGAATGTCACAACATGAGATTTCTCGAAAACTGAACATCTCTCGGAATTGCATTTATCAAACTACTAACAAATTCAATAAACTTTACACAGTCGCTACGAAACCTGGAACTGGACGTCGTTCAAAGTTAACAGATCGGCAAAAGCGAGCCATTAAATTACAGCAAGTTCGTGATGATACTCTCTTGTTAAATGATCTTATTCGCTACCTTCAAACAAGTTTCAACATAACTGTCAGTCGTCGAACAGTGAGTCGTATTCTCAATGAATTCGACATGTTTTCTTATGTTGCACCGAGGAAACCTCGGATAAATCATAGACAACGATATTCTCGTCTTCAATGGTGCTACCAACATTTGAGTTGGGCAGAAAATGATTGGTCAAATGTTATATTTACGGATGAAAGTAATTTCGAAATATTGAATCGAAAGAATCGGATCTATATACGTCGATTTCGAAATGACTTAAAACGATTTGAACGGTCTCAATCGCGGGTGCACAAAGGTGGTGGTGTTGGTATATGGTCTTATCTAACATGTCATGGTCTAGGGCCGATTGTATTCTATGATGGGTCGCTAAATTCCGATAAATATATTGATATACTCGACCAGCATTTACCAACAGCATATGAAAAATTCTTGCCACAATCACCACGTAAATTTTTGCTGCAGCAAGATAATGCTCGTCCTCATGTATCAATCAAGACTCGAAAATATTTCAAGAAAAAAAAAGATTAATCCCATTCCATGGCCAGCAAATAGTGCAGACTTAAATTTAATAGAGAACATTTTGGTCCATCTTAGATGATAAATTTTTAAAATATAATATTAATAACACGTAACAACTAAAAACTGCATTAAAGATGGCGTGGATGGAAATCTCCCATGTTACAATACAAAAACTGTTTGAATCTATGTCCAAACGAATCCATCAAGTAATCAAACGTCGAGGTTTCGCTAGCCATTATTAGTGTTTTTGTGTTTTGAAAAGAAAACTTTATAATAAACAAAAGAAAAGAAAGATACATAAGGGGTCCTATAATTATGCCACAGCACTTTTTTCTTCCTGTCGATTTCTACACGCATTTAAAAGAAGAAAACAAAGAATAAAGACATACTAGTATATCACATATACCAATGTGTCTATCGCAGATATTCACCAGACGAACTTACCTCTTCTTGAAATAAAAAGTTAATTTTTTTGTGTTGACTGAAGGCGGTCCTATAATTTTGCCACCAACTGTACTTCATCATATGAATCATTATCACTACTGCTTGATGAATCATTATTTGAAGCGAATTCTTTTAAAACATCATCGACGGTTATATCGTCACGTTTGGCGCGTCTGTTTCTTCTTTTTCTTGTTTCATCATCGTCTGTCACTGGTAATCGTAATACATTCGTTGAACTTTCACCAATTCCAACTGTTTTCAGCAGCTTTTTCACTGATTGCACGACCTTGTTGCGTTCACTCTGAGTTAATGTCTGAGAGAATAAAGAATTTTAAAAAGTTTCTGATATATTATACTGGCTAGAAGTGATTTAATTTCAGGATGAAGAAAGGTTGCAATGTAATGTATTTCTGTTATCCATATTTTTTCATTAAATTTCTCCAAGATCTTTCTCTTCAATGGACCGACACATAATTATCTGTGTCTTTTGGTTCACAAGTTTTTTTTAAGCTTAAAGAGTCATGGTAGCATCGAGTGCAAAGTAGGAGTATCATCGGTAGATAATTTTTCACTCCCTATTTTAAATACCGACAGTAAATCAGTAATGTCTTTTATCAAAACACGGCTGATGTCGGTAAGATATGCTTCTTCATTTCGGTTGACTAAAACATCTTCAACGTCATCGTAATTTAAGTATATTGGCCACATTGTATCACACGTAGAATTCTATCTGGTACATATATCTTGTTTTAACGTAGTTGAAATTTGGTTCTGTAGCTCGCATCTCTTGGAATGGCATACTAAATCTCTATATTTAGTTACAAGTGAATGAATCGTTGAGCATTCTTCAATACTTTTTGTAACGACTAAGTTAATACAGTGATAAATGTATCGAATGTGAGCTTCACCACGTAAGGCCGAAATTAGATTTGAACCATTATCTGTAACATAAATTATTTCATTCAAATTCGGATTAGTACTGAATGATTTTAATATATTCCATAGAATTCTTTTTTGTATTTTCTACAAATAAGAAAATCAAGATATAGATTTCAGGCAAAGCAGTTAAGTTACCTCCGATTTTAGCATCACTGAATAGAACAGTTTTCAATACAAAATTTTTCGTGGCACCATTTTTATTGTAATGCAATGTTACCGTCAAATAGCTCTCTAAAGAATACTTATTTTTCCAAAAATCAGTCGTCACTCCGAAAAGTTTTATTTTCTTCAAATCAGACAACAACGTGTCCACTAATTCTAAACGACGTTCTAAACAAAAAATAATATTTCAACTAGGAAATGATTGATTTTATATACCATCAGCTAATTGGTGCACTTTGTGAGAGATAGGGGTCGGATCACAGATGATAGGTTTTGCATCAATTGGATGAGAATACTATGTGCAGCGTCTAACTCAGATTAACATAAAACCTTGAAGACACGACCATTAACTGTTTCAAAGGCTCGTAAATCATATGCGCAAAATTTAGCACATGCCTCAGGAAAAGCTGTTTTTGCCCGGGTTAAGCTCCTATTATCTTTACGAAGCATTACACCAATATCTTGACTTCTCATTGTACTAGCAGTACCACCTCCCAAGCAATTTTGTGCATGTGATCTATATGTACTTAACATAGTTTTATTAACTTCATAAGACATTCGTCTCTCTGACTAGCTAGCGATCAGTCGCATTTTAGTTTTCCGTATTTTGCACTTAGTGCCCCCGTCTTTTCTGATCTTCTTTTTTTTCTTCATTTTTCTCAAAAACCTCTTTTTTTAAGTCTGTTTTGAGAATTTCTTTCTTCCGTGTCTGAGTCAGCACTCACACACACTTTTCAGGTGGTTTTCGGAAATGCCTCCGAAAAGAGGAGGTGGGGTTGCCGGTGGTAAGCAGCGGAACCAAAACCTCGACAAACAAATCAACCAAACTTATACAACAGCTGATAAAAATGGTCATTCACAAGTCGGACGACCATCATTGGTTGGAAATTCCAGCCAATCAAAATCCAGCCAACCAAAATTCACCATTGCCCCCCTCATTATAGAGGGAGTCAAGATCAGCAAGCTCCAACTTNTGTCGCTTTCCCAATGTTACCGTCAAATAGCTCTCCGAAGAATACTTATTTTTCCAAAAATCAGTCGTCACACCGAAAAGTTTTATTTTCTTCAGATCAGACAACAGCGTGTCCACTAATTCTAAACGACGTTCTAAACAAAAAATAATATTTTAACTAGGAAATTATTGATTTTATATACCATCAACTAATTTGTGCACTCTGCGAGAGATCGTGGTCGGATCAGAGATGATAGATTTTGCATCGATTGGATGAGAATGCTTATGTGCAACATCTAACAAAGATTGGCATAAAACCTCGAAGCCACGACCATTAACCGTTTCAAAGGACCGTAAATCATATGCGCAAAATTTAGCACATGCTTCAGCGAACGCTGTTTTTGCCACGGTTAAGCTGCCATTATCTTTACGAAACATTACACCAATATCTTGATTTCTAAGTGTACTAGCAGCACCACCTCCGAAGCAATTTTGTGCATGTGATCTATGTGTACTTGATCCAGTTTTATCAACTTCATAAGAAAGAATTGAAAAACATTTAGTACATTGTAAAAATGGTATAATATTATCTTTATCATCTTTAATTCGTAAGAATGTATCCCACCATGATGCTGTAGCTAACCTCGCCTTTGCACACGTTTTCAAAATGCCTTGTTCCAATTTACTTTTAACATTCTCTTTTTCTAACTTGAAACCAGCCATTATCGGTAAAATATATACGTATAATTATGCTGTAATTACTGAATTGGGGACTAGAAGATAAAATAGAAGTGAATTCAGCTGAGATATTATATAGAAATAAATACTTACAGTCAAAAAAATAATCGATAACAAACAATAGATAATAAACAATAGATAATAAACAATAGATAATAAACAAAAGATGATAAATAATCGATAATAAAAGATCTATATAAATAAAAAATAAAAAATAACATAAAAAACTGTTTTTGTTGTTCAACTAAGGTCTAGAAGATAAAATAGAAGTGAATTCAAATGAGAAATTATAGAGAAATGAATACTTACAATCAATAATAGATAACATCAAAAACTACTTTTTTGTGGTAGAAGAGATTATGAAGAACTCAGCTAGGACAAAAAGTAAGAATTAATGAGCATGTAGAAGTATTTGAGAATAGATACTTACGATGATTCATGTAAATGTGAGGGGATAATAGATCAGTTATATAAAGCACCTATATAGCACACTCAGCGAAGTTTCTGTAACATATAAGTAGCACAATGGTGTTTGTGGGTCCGGTTATGTGACTCGTGGTGACTATTGAATATATTAGTGAATAATAAACCAATCAGATTCACATTCCTATGGACTGAAATCGACAATGATATCTAAAAATTTCATGTTACTTCTAGATGTCACTATTTGATCGGTCGGGTACCGGTTTTTTGAAAATTCCTCAGCCCGACCCGACTTTTTTTCTCAGACCCGGCACCCGGCCCGACCCGGAGCTTTTCACCCGGACCCAGGCGCCGGGTCGGGTCGGGTGCCGGTTACCCGGCCCAGCTCCAGTACACTAGATTACAGTAGCTCTTTTACATGAGCTCTTTTAAATTATTTTAGTAAGTCTAAGGGATATATGTGAGTTCCTCATTTTAGCCCCAAAGGGGCCGCGCTAACAAGCTTTTTGGTTTATTTTAAATTATTAGAATTGATATTTAAAATAAACTAACATAATAGTATTATATGAAAAGATTTAGATGCTTCTCAATTTTTTTAAATTTAGTACATCTCACATTTTGAAAAAAAATATATAAATGAGCACTCCTAGATACGAGATAAATTTTGTTGTTAGTACTAACCCTACTATCTTATGTTTTGATACACTCTTAAACTTTTAGCATATGCTAATGCAAAATAAAATAGAATATATCAAGACAGGGAAGCACACAATATATTAAATCTTTTCGAATGCGCTGTTGATTACAGCAGACACTCTAATTGTCTTTCTAGCTAGAAAAAATTCGATAAGCATTGAGTAAAATAAACGCTCCTTAAAAACGGACTAATCATGAGGTGTCCAAAAGATGCTTCAGACTAGTCAATACCGTTTACGTCGGTTTGTTTCTCATTTGCTATGCATGGATGGGAGTCAATATATAAGTTTAGACTGTATATACTTACGGCAGTCTATTTCAGTATCCTAGCCTCCCGTCAAGATGTCCGGCAGATCTCGAACACTGTCGGGCTGGATTTTCAAATCCCCCGTGTAACCTCTGTTTTTAATCTTCTTACTAGTCTGAACTAGGTCAACAGACAACACGGACTAGACATGACTGGGCTCAAGGACATTTCAGACTAGTACAGACGTGTTTGTAAGATACTCCTCATTAAGCTGACTAGACAAGACGGGTATGCAAGACGTTTCAGACTAGACTTGACGGCAGCTGCGGACATTTCTGACTAGTCATATTGGCAGTCTCCCTTCATTTTTTGCTTACTTGGGTATAAATATATATATCGATGGTTTTTACAAGTAGTAGGGTGTGTGCGCGTATGTGTGATGTATGTTTTCGATTTGAAATAAATAGAAAAGAAATCGAACGTAAAGCTCTCTCTCTTCTTACCCGCTAATATTTGGTGCCGTGACCGAGTATTTTTATTATTTTCACAATAATAAAAATCTTACCAGAGGACATTCCTAATCAGGACTGACCTGAATATTAAAAAACAAAATCAGAGGGAATTCATTA
>OENM01002550.1:0-16340 GCA_900239745.1 Rotaria magnacalcarata
CGTTTTTTTTTTGAAAAATACCTGTACTCCCCCTCAGGGATGGTCTGGTCAAAAATAACAATTTTTTCGATAACTCAGCCACTTCTTGCCGGATCCTTCTCATCTTCGAAGTCGACCTATAGATATTGATAAGACAATTCTGTGCACAAAATTTCAGCACAATCGAATGTAATTGTGAAGAGCTGTCGAATAAACGGACGGGTGGACGGACACACTCACAGATTCTATAGTGTATTCTTCTTTTTTTTGAGTACACAAAAATGATGATTTTGAATGGTTTTATTGTTTGATAGTTTCGAGATAATTAAAATGACGTCATCAAGTAATCTTAGCCAATACTCTATTTACTCACATCTGATCTAAGATAGAGAATCATGAAAGTAATTAAATCTTCAATCGAAATCGTTCTCGATAATTATGTTGATAAGGAAAAATAGAGTTTTCTCAGTTACGAATTTTGAAATGGTCGATTTTTTTATCTTATTCTCACGACATTCGAAAATTCGATACGCATGCTTCACAGAGCATTCGTATTCAAGTAAACTTAAATATCGTCTAATTAAAATGATCTCATCAATAATTGTTAGCCAATAGTCTATTGCTTTACATCTGACTCAAGATAATGACTCATGAAAATAGAAAATCGTTCAATGAAAATAATAGTTAGCAAATTGATTGTTAGATTTTCAGAGAGATCTTCTAGTAATTAATTTCAAAATGATCGATCTGAGAATAGTGAAAGCGAAATTTTTATTCAAAATTCGTATACAAAAATTAAGAAAAATAAACGATTCTGATGAATCTTAAAGTGGATCATTTATTTTTTTTAATCTTATTCTAGTTGCTTTCGAAAATTCGGCTCGCGTACTGCGCACCGCATCTCGTAGTCGATTAAAACTTGAATACCATCTAGTTATTTCTTCAGATTCAAGGGTAATCAAATCATTCGCATAACTGTAAACATAATTCGTACGCGTTCAACTGAACCGAAGAAAACAAGAAACAGATAACAACAGACAAAGAGAAAGATCAGACAGTGCAAGAAAAAATAAGTTATAAGAGGGGTCAAAGAATAAATTACTAGAATCTACTAGAAAATTCTTCAGTTATATTGTAGATATAAATAGCAGTGCGTGTATACTTAATGTATTCATTTAATCTATTCGAATTTTCAGATAACAAGCTTATTTGATAATGTCATTCTTTCCAATTCATCGTTATCGTTTATTCGATGATCCATTTGATCGTTTCTTTGGTGATCAACTTGATTTCTTCGATCCATGGCGAGACTTCGATACATTTCCAGCAGCTCTCTCCATTCGACCTAATGCATTTCGATGGATCAATGAGCCACTTCGATTAACAAATAATCGAACTGCTCAACCAACATCACCGGGACTACATGCAGAGAAATTTCGTGTTCAACTTAATGTGGCTGGATTCAATCCAGAGTCAATTAAAACTAAAGTCGAAGGTCGAAAAGTCATTGTCGAAGCCAAACAAGAAGATCGACAACCTGATGGTGATTTTCATACCCGAGAACTTCGAAAATCATATGAACTACCTGAACATGCTGGTACGTAATAAAATCATTTCACATCAAATATTCATACTAACCTATGTTCTTTTGTTTTTGTGTAGATGCAGTTCATTTGGCTTCGTATGTAACTCCAAATAACATGTTGGTAGTCGAAGTACCGATCAAAAATCCTGAAGCAGAACGACGGCTTCAGCAAGCTAGTGACAACACTCAACGTCTAGCACAATTCGGTCCGTATCGTGACCCATTCTTTGATTATACTGGATTTTTGGGTGGTTCCGACTTTCAACCTGTCATTGTTGACAAAGGTAATAATCAAAAGCAATTGGAATTAACTGTCGGAATGAAAGATTACAAACCACAAGAAATCAANGTCTCGGTAAAAAACAATGAACTGATCGTGCAAGGTGAACATCGACATAAAGATGAAAATCGTTCTGAACGCTCGTTCTTCTTTAAATCAACAACATTACCACCTGGCACACAAATCGACCAACTTCAATCTCATTTAACAGACGATGGTCAACTGAAGATTGAAGCTCCATTCGTTGAACAAAAGGAAACTCCAAAATCTATTAAATGACAAAACCATTGATGACAATTAGTTTTAAAAGCCTTGCTATTTCTTTTTTCTGTTGTATAATAGATCAGCCTTTTAATAAAGTTCTTAGAAAAATCCACAGATAATCCAGCGATTGAAAACAAAATTGATTTTTTTTACAATCTCAAATATTTGGTTATTCGATAAAGTAAGAGCTGAAGTGATTTGTAGAGCCCGTCGGGTTCAAAAATTTTTCAATTCGAACCCGGAAAAAGAAATACGTGTAGTTTCATCATGTTTAAAGGTATTGTTCCATTCGAACATGTATCTTGTAGAGAAATGATTCCTCTATCAGCACATGTATTTAGAAGCATACAATAATTTTGGGTGTCCAAAATTTTCTTATTACAGACTTCCGGGTTCAAGTTTGGACCCGATCGGACCCGGAAGTTTGTTATAAGAAAATTTTGGACACCCAAAATTATTGTATGCTTCTAAATACATGTGCTGATAGAGGAATCATTTCTCTACAAGATACATGTTCGAACGGTGCAATACCTTTAAACATGATGAAACCACACGTATTTCTTTTTCCGGGTCCGAATTGAAAAATTTTTGGACCCGACGGGCTCTAGTGATTTGTATGAAAGGATACGTCATTTTTTCGATCAAACATGTTGAACAAGCTTGCCGCATGAATTTCAATGAGACTTTGATTTTACTAAATACAATAAGCAAAATTCTTAATTAAAGTCAAAGATTTCTATTAAGAATGATTCCATCTGACGTGTCGTAAAATTTATGGGATTCTCTTAAAATAATTCATAATGAAAAATCACCGAAGAATTCACCTCCCGATTTTTATGAAAAAAATCCTGAATCAGATATTCGGTTTTTATTTTTTGTTTTATGAAAATATTTCAACATGCCGTTTAAATAAAAACTGGCATAAATCATTTTCGTTCTTTTTTCAATTTTTGTTTATGATAACAATAATAACAACAAGAAGATTAAAAATAGTCGGTTTACAAAACAAAAAAACTTGTTTTTTTTCCCTATAATAGTTATCATTGATGTTAAATATTCTTCTGTTGCTATCGACTTGTTTAATCGATTTAACGGTGTTGAACTTCAAATACTCGTATTTGATTGTCAGTAAAACCAGCAAACAATGTTTGTCCGTCAGCTGACCATGCCAATGATGTACATTGTTTTTCTGATTTGACTTCATCAGCGACTGTTTTGGTTTCCAAATCCCAAATTTTAATTGAATTACCAGTTGCTAGAAAAAAAGAAAAAATATATTTCAAAATTTTAATTTCTGACAATTATTTTTTACCAGCGCAAAGCCAATAACGATTGGGTGAGAAGCATAATGAGTTGATAATGTCACCACTTTCAAGTGTATATAAATGTTTACCATCATTAAGATCCCATAACATAGCTTTACCATCTCGACCACCACTAGCACATAATGAACCATCAGGAGATACGGTAACTGTATTCAAGTATGAGTTATGACCGTGATGATTTGTACGTAATTTGCAGTTTGATAAATTCCAAACCTTTATTTAATAAAAATTGTTAGAAGATAAAATAAAGACGAAAAAACAAAATAATTACTTTAACAAGTTTATCCCAACCAGCTGATACAATAAGAGGATCTTTTTGATTTGGACTGAAGCGTACACATGATACCCAATCAGTATGATTATCATCGACAATTGTATATTTGCCTAAATTCAAAAGAAAAACATAATGAAAATTTCCTTAATATTGAATATCAATTGATTTACATTGTCCAACAGTGTTCCATAATTTGATAGTTTTATCTCGACTACCACTAACAATTTGTCGGTTATCGGCCGAGAAAGCAACACTCAATACATCCTTTTTATGACTAACAAATTGTCTTGTGCTTGTACCAACTGATAAATCCCAAAGACGTAATGAACTATCCCATGAACCACTGACAGCAAAGAGACCATCACTCGATATAACAACATCGGAAACAAAATGTGAATGGCCACGTAATGCTTTGCTTGGTACACCACAGGATGTACTTTCACCAGTTGGATCATGTTGATTATTCAATTGCCAAATAATGATTGATTTATCTCGCGATGCTGATAGAACGATGTCGGGAAATTGGGGTGTTGTTGCTATTTGTGTTACCCAGTCATTATGACCAACAAGAACGCCTTTCAAAGCAAGATGTTCATTCGACATTGTTTGCTGTTTTTTTTTTGTTTTGTTTCTCAACTGATTAACCAGAGATGGAGAGAGATGTGAAAGTCTAAAACATAAAATCAAGTAGAACACAAGAAAACTTTAAATAGTAAACTAATCAACAGAACAAATAAACAATATATTTCCACTAACTATTGCTTTACTTTACATACGATAGATCCGACAGTTATATTAACCAATGAATACATGAATTCAAATGTGATCAATATACATCATAATTGAAACCTTTTTTTGAAAATGAAGATATTTGTTTTCTATGATTTTATTTGAAGAGATTTTTTTCATGTTATTTTTTTAGAATTATCAAAATAAAAATAGAAGCTAATCAAAATTAATTACCTCTTCTAGATGTCGTTCGTGTGCGGTGAAGGCATATGAAAAACACATATACTATATATTGCTTTGCTACACATTAGTTGTTGTAGGGAGAAAACCGTGTAATTATCTCACGAAAGAACTCACATGTTAGAAGTTAAATTTTGCTAGACTTTAGCAATCAAATGAATTCGATACGTATATAATTAATAGGTATAAAATATGGCAATAAGGTGCTGTATAATTCTCTGAGATTTTCATACCTTCTTTTGTATTATCAATCGTAGACGATGGTAGCATTTATAGACGAAAATATAATAGATATTTCTATTTTCAAACCGCTGTTGATTTTTCGTTTTTTTTTAATTGTATTAGTTTTTCGACAGTACTTTCTACTATTAAGATTACTTTTTCTTGGAATATGTTACACGATTTGCAATAGGGGCAAATTGTAAGATTACAAGTTATTCAATGTTGATAACTGCAGGCTTTCCATAGAGCTGTAAATAGTACAAGTCAACATTTTGAATATGTTAATGAAAGTCGTTTAAAATTAGAATTGTTTCTGTTCATAGTACATATGTCAGTCATCTGCAAAAGTATGACTATCTGATTGGCTTATGCATAGTTGTTAAAAGTAGTATAATTCGATTAGAGAAGTGAAAGGAAAATTATTTTATTCTCATCATTAACTAGAATTTCCCATTTTTAACAATCCATGATCAGAAAAGAAAAACCATCTATACTATTTAATGGAAGCTATTTATGCCGATTATTTTATTCATACGCCTTTATCATATAAAAGAAAAGAAAAGAAAAAAAACTGTAATTTATATAAATGATTAACTTGGAAATTTCATTGACATTTTTTCATCAATATGAATTCTTGATAATGTAGCACAGAATTCTTCAAATGTTATTTTTAAATCTCCATTAACATCCTATATAATAAAGTAAATACATATAGCTATGTAATAATAAGTTTAAAAAATTTATAAAGACATACCAGTTCTCCAATAGTATGATCGGCAATAGTTGATATTTGTTCATCATTAATATTTCCACCGACCTATTGGTAAAAATTAGAATCTCTTTTTCTTGCATATTATACACTAACCATCAATTTAAGAATTTCAATTAGTTCATTGCGATCGATATTTGAATCATGATTACGATCATACAACTAAACAAGAAGCTTTAAATATGTACATATTTATGTATATGCGGCCGTATTATTTATAAATACAAACACTAAATAGGAATAATAGTTTTTTCTCTCTTTTATGCAAATTAGTTGGTGCTTTATCACGTCGAAATAGAGCAAACATATTAGCAAATTGACGAAAATTGATTTTATTGGTATCACCTTTGAATGATGAATATTTTCTTTTTGTTTCAAATAAATGTTGTTGAATAGACACTTTACCATGATCTTGCAAAATAACATCAATAAGACGTTCACCTAATGGATTCACTGCAACTTCACGTATATTTAGAAGCTCTTTACGAGTGATATATCCGAGTGGCGGATCCCTTTTTTCTAGGTCTTGAAAACGACCATACAAACGTTGAAGTTCTTCCGGTGTAAACCCTAAAACAAGTTAAATTTGCAACATGAAATTATACCAGCAAAATCTATCAAGATTCTTGAAACACATTATTAAATGAAAACACCTTAGTGGTATATAGAAACCCTCATGCCGGTTTATTAACATTTTATTATGAGTATGTGGAAAAGTCTGGCCTCGGATTCGTCCTATATTTCCTATATTTCCTATATTTAAAAAGATTCCTATTTTTTCTCCTATATTCCGATGAATTTTCCTGTATTTCCTATAAAAATGAAAAAAAGTAGAAAATTGCTAAAAACGCTCTTGTTTTTGTATAATTTTCGTGTTTTTTAAATAGATCTATTCGATAATTATTGATTCTTTTGTATTCTTAGAATTTTTTTGAAAGGGACTCTACTTTATTTACAATTTCTTTTCACATTATCAAACGGACTAAATGAAAATAACTGACTATTTTAAGTAAAGATATTCAAACAAAGTAAAAGTCTTTATAAATAGTAGTGTGCTTTTTAAAAGCTTTTATTGTTGTCTATCATATGCAGTTACGTAAATGGTTTTGTTCAAGCGTAACGCTGTGACCTTTTTTTGACACATTTTGTTTTTCATTATCTTGGAAATTGTGTGAGTTAGAAAGTTCGTTCAAACGTGATTTGATGCAACTTGTCATGATATGTTTATGCCATAAAATGACCATTTTTGGATTAAGTCTCTTGGTTATAGAGAGGAGTTTTGGTTGCTTGACTGTGACATAAAAAGACCCTTTTATTCAGGGTCACTAATAAGCTGCAGTTTCTTCTGCAACTATTTCTCCAAATGAAACACTTCTCGAGTTAGTTTTGTAGTGCTTTTTGACCAGGCTTTAAAACACTAAAAGCGTTTTCTCCAAGCTATTTTTGCTTAGATAAAAAGTGCAAGAAAACAACGTGACATTTTTAGTAACGCTGAGGTACAGTTTTTCTTCACCAATTTTCAAGCACTTAACATGATCAGAGTTATTTGATTTTTATTAGTAATAGTCTTTTCTTTGTAACTAATCGTTATACACAAAAACGAAATTGATACATCTGTATGGAAGCTCATAAACGGTAAATTGANTAGAAAGTGTATAAGAGTTTACATTGTCCTTAGCTACGAAAGTCAAAACAAAATAGACCAGCTTGTAGAGACTGAAATTCTACAACTAACGATCTGTCATTGATATTTTTTGAAAACATTTCTCGGTTAAAAAACTCAAAATGCGATTTTTGAAAATTTTCATACTCGGTGTGAGTGTAAACACAATACAAACCATTACCCACACCCTGATTTATTTTGTATTAGTTAATTAATATGTAAATAAACATATTTCGATTGAATTTAATTGTGTCTGACTCATTTAATTTAATTTAAGAAAGAATTAAAATGAAATGTTGACAAAAATTTCGTGCATATGTTAAGTTGATGCAGGAAAAGTTTAAAACAACGTTTAATTCGAATCTAAACAACGAATTTTCAATATCCTATTTTTTCTGATTTTTTACACCTTTTCCTGTAGTTTTAAAAAGTTTGATCCTGTGCTAATTCCTACATTTTCAAAAATTTGCAATCCGAGGCCAGGGAAAAGTTGAAGGAATATTTAGGCACGCGACATTCTCACGCAGAAAGATCCGAGAATTAACGAAAAACATATCCAAATTGTTTTATAGCTTCTTAATACGAGACTATATGCGTGTCGTGGGTCATACTAATCTATGAATGGCATGCAACGAATTTAGAGATCTAGCTTATTATTGACGTTATGCTAATTCTTTAACGATAATATTTAGCATACACTTATAATATCGCCCGAATACAGAAAGAAAAAATAAATTTTGATTGAATTTTTGAATAGACAGCAATCATAATGAGTAATATAGTGTATCGCTTTATTTATTTTAAAATTTTAAGGTAGAGACAAATATTAAATAATAATTATATGCTGATTAATAAAGAACACAGACTTGGACGAACATCGTCCCTTCCCAGAGAGTCAAAGATCAGCAAAAAAAAAGCGTTTATACGTCATTATTTTAGCCTTTTTTCCGCTTGAAAACGCTTCGAAAAACGTTAAAGGCGCACATCCTAACGCGTATAAACGCGATATTTTGTCTTCTAAATGGAAAAAAACGCGTTTATATACGTTGTTCAAGCGTTTAAACGTCGTTTTTTGCTCGAAAACGCGTTCCAAAACGGTAAAAGCGCACATTTCAACGCATAAAAACGAGTTTTTTCTCTATTTTTGACTGACTGGGTTAGGTCATAAAAAAAAACAATGAGTATTTAGCATCAAATGATTTACAAATTATCGAGGAAAGATTCACATTTAGAAATAGAATTTTAATCATGAATAAAATATTTCGTATTTTTGATAACGAATAGCTGGTTTAATTAGAATTACATAGGTCATGCTCTACCAGTCGCCACTCAAAATATTTTAGATGATAATAATGATATTATAAATAAGTAAATTCAGATCTTAGTGTAAAATACATTATGAAATGAGATATTGTATTACGATAGAAGTCAACAGTTTAACAATAAATCTTGTGCTATTCTTTTCTTTGCTCATAGCTAAAAACTAAAGACTTTATCAAATAAAGTGGTGTTGTGTGGTGATAGTAATCTATATATTCGCTTCGATGTTCTTCCTTTCCCAGTAATTTTTTGTTTTTCTTTTAACAGGGCTGGGTTCGTGTAATATTCATTTAAAAATAAGATGTATAATTTATGTTGTATATAATCAGAAATAACAGATGGATTACTGTATGATTGAGGATAGTAGTTTCTTGAAATGAAGATTGGTAAGTGTTTCTATGGATTTAAAATTTGAGAGATTTACTATTTCGTCATTAGTTGCATCATGCCACCCATTTATAATACGAAAACTTTTACGATTCAGTGCTTCTAGTTTTTCTTTATTTGTATCAGATAGTATGGGGTAAATATTCAATAGTGATTGATAATAAGGTCGAATGAAGGCATAGTATAGTCTATAAGATATTTCTTGAGACAGCATACGGCCAGACGAAATTTATTTAAATACAGCTAGATTTTTTAGAATTTTTGATTTAATATAATCTAAATAATGAGTAATATGATCTGCAACATTTTTAGATTTTTTCGACTCTCATTATTATTATTATTATTATGCAGTAAGAACATCGAATCTATTAGTATATGAGCGATGTAAAATATATGCTTCTATGATATTTGTGTACAATAGAACAGGAATTTTGGAAAAATGTAAGCGTGTTATAATGCTTTTCTTTTTTTCAATGCCTACGTTTCGCTAAAATTATCAAACTACAGGTCTTCATGTTACACATAGTTTTGATTTAACATACAATCGATTATTTGCACAAGGATTTATTATTAGATTTTCTAAATATTCTTGTACAAAAACCGAAATATTTTTATTAATCGTTATTAAACTCAATATATTTATTTTAAAGGTGATTTCATTTTAAATATTTTCAGAATTAACACGATTTCTAAATCAAGTTCTTTTCTATTAGAAAAACTCATAAGACTATACCTGTTTCTTGACAAATAATTTGTACATCGTCCTCCGACAATAATGCACTTTTATTCGACCCCATACTAGTGCTTATGCCGTGATTATATCCCCCTATATTCTAATTTCTTTTTCTCTCTATTCCCTACTTCTGTGGAATACGAAATCGAACCGATTATGGTCGTATTAGTGTGATCCAATCATTCACCGACAAAAAGAATGAATAATAATAAAATGAACATCATAGAACATTATCAATAGATTCGTATCAAACATAAAAGCAATAAAATATAATCGTCGAACCATGATTTGCATTTTTTTCTACATAAATTTACATTGATTTAAAACACATATTTTTATTTCTTCTATTACCAACAGACACAGACATATAACATATATTTAACGACAATTTGCAAAGATTAATTAAATGAAAGAAGAGAAAACAAAACCAATGTGATTAATAAATATACGAATTTAAAACAAATAAAAATTTTCATACGTCACGATTGAGTTTTTGATTTAAAAAAAACGAAAAAAATAATTTAGTAAGAATTGATTTGCATGAAATATTATGCTTATGATTATTTGTGTTTTCTACATACATAAAAACTAACGCAACAACAAAAACCCTGTAAATATTGTTCACCAAGAATAATAAATAATTCAGAGCTCTTTAATTTGATATTGTGCTTTCAAGATGGAAAACAATTTTTTGATTTAATTTTTGTTCTATCTGACAGTCAAACATTTTCATGTTGGACGGTGAATAAATGGGATGTATGAAGTGAAAAACAAAAGGAGAAGATGCGTAGTTCTTTAAATATTGATTTTGTGAGTTGACTAGATTTCTCTTGTGCATATCAAAAATAACAGCTTTGATTTCATTCAACATTAAGATCGTTTGAATTAGCACGATGACGATGAAATGATAAACATCGTTTTAAATATTCACCGATGCGCGTAAATGGTATTGAACCACATTTACCAACAGGACCAATTATAGCACACAATGGCAAAAAGAAGAACATCGAAAACACCCATGAGGTAAGCACTAGAAGAAAAATTTTAATTAATATTTTTGTTGTAGCTAAAAATCTAAACTTTTGAGCGTGATCTTTGAGAAATTCAGATGTGACATATGATTGAACTACTTGTGATAAGTACTGAGATTACTCGAGTTTACATCGCTGTTATTAAACTTAATCGTACAGAATTACAATGATGAAGTAGTTCGAATACTATAACGAAATGCTACATATATATATATGCTCGACTAGCAACAACTGTTATTTGTTCATGTCTGCCTAGAAAACTATTATCGTGTATAAGTGAGATCTAAATTGCTAGTGCTCTATGTCAACATTTTTTTAGATGACGTTCTACATACTAATTGTCATTAAAAATTGTCCCATTTGTCGAAAGGATGTAAGCGATGATAATGTCATTGAAAACCCAGCAGCGAAAGTTGTAAATGCAGCCATAAACACAGCTGAACCCACACGAGATATAGATTCAGTTACACGTGTTTCACGTTCAATTTGATGTTGCTTATATAATAATAGATATGTACTAAATCCTAGAAATCAAACACATGTTTTTAGTCTAGTTGCTTCTCTTTTTTTCTAAGCCGACAAGAATAACTTACTGGAAGGAGATTCTATTTCAACATCGTCAGAAGATTCTGGTGATATTGATATAGATGATATATAACGTTGTTTGATTCTTTTTCTTTCACGATCAATATCTGTAGAATCTGTATGAATATAACCAACACCGAAATGAACAACGAAATCTACTGAAAGACCAACAGACATAATTAGAATAATAGCTTCAACTATTCCTAATTCCCATTTCAATGAAGCAAATATTGCAACAGTAACGGCTAAAATAAAAACAAAATGGAATATTATTAATTAAATAAAAACTATTTTGACAAATTTTATATAAAAACAAAACTTTAATTACCTATAGCAAAACTAATTGTAAGTAAAGCATAAACTGCAATAAATAAATTGCCCGATGTAAGAAAAAGTACGAGTAAGGCAATGCCAAGTGATGCAAGAAGAGAAGAATAAGAGCCAACAAGTAATTCACGTTGAACTCCATAAAATGCAAAACCAGGTGAAGAAAACCACGCATGTTGTAAATGTTTTGGCGCTTGATATTTAATGTAGGGATCAAAGAAATTTTTCACTTTGAAATAATAGGTATTGTATGAATCATAATCAGTTTGATTGAGTGTACCTGAAAAACCAAATCAAATAGAATTTATTAACTATACGATGCTACTGTACATAGTGAGTATCTTCAATTTTGTATCAGACATCACAAGAGAAAAACATACTCCAATTGGACTATTATTTAAATGAGATAATCTATATGAGTATGCTGGCTGCCGAATAAGTAAACAAGAAAACGATTATCGACGAGGATAGTCGAGACGACGAGAAAAAGAATTAGTAGCACCGCAACTAAAAATACTTGATTCGACACGCATCATTACAAGGAAATCAAGATGTTTTTGTTTTTTTTATTATAAATCAAAAATGTATTTGAATAGATCAACCTTCATACTTATGTGCCGTTTAGTAATCAAATTTTGAAAAGCATCAAGTTTTTTTTCTCATTGCAAAATTCATTTCAATGGCCTGGGAATTTTCATAAGTCCAGCTTGTTTATATCAGTGTTCTCAACTTAATAGAATGACATTCGCAGATAAATGCCTACTGTTATTCTAATGAAACTTTTGACAGTTGATAATTAAATAACAAAAGTTTATGACAAAACTGTCGAAAAACAATGATATTGGCAGGCTACAAATGTATTCGCTCTGTTTCTCGAAATTTTAATTTGACTGTCAAAAACAGAAAATCTGTATCAATACACTTTTATTCATACCTCGAATAGTAATGATAACTGCAAATGGTCGAACACTTCCATCCACAGGCGATGGTTTATCGGGCAAAACTGCCCAATTAACCGAGCGCTGCTTGTTAAGTTGTCTTTCACAAAAATCTGCTGGTACATTATTAGCACCTGCTGCACCAGTTAAACATTGCATAGCCGTTTTTAATGCTGAACGATGATAATCTTCAGTAAGCTTATCACGTATAGTTTCATTAATAGAACTACGCATATCATTTATAGTGTAACTACGTTTGAGCTAAAGAATGTTTCTTTTTATGAAATATGAAAGAGAAAACAGAATCTAATTAATTCAACGAACCTGTTCTATATAATATTTTTCTAAAGTTTTATTGAATAATTTTCTATAATTTGAATAAATAAGAATTGGATTTGTTGCATCATTTAATTGTTTCCGACAAATTTTATTTAAGGTTTTATTAATTTTACTAGATCTAACATCAATAAAATAATCATCATCTGATTGATCATTTTCAACCTTATAACCTATTGTTATTACAGTATCACGAACTAAATTATTGATTAAACTTGTATTTATTTTAGCTAAATATTTAATCATATTTAAATGATTTGTTGCCGATACATTTTGCTTAGCATTATCATCTGCTATTTTAGCAAGTAAAATATCTTCTGTTGAAAGCTAAATAAACAAAAAATAATGATTGAATTCTCTAAAACTTGCGATTTACTTGATAGAATGTTTCGAAGTCTTTTTCTAAATCATAATTCGAACCAAATAAATCAGCTCGTGTTCCTAAATGTGACACAAAACTTTTGAAAAATTCTAATGTTATTTGACGTTCTAAATAAAGTGGCATTAAATGAAGATGACCACGATCATTCATATCAAATATATATCCATCATCAATATCACGTATGCCAAATATAAATGATACAGCTGGATACGCAAATAAACGTTTTTCTTCTCTTGAATAACCATTAAAATTATTTTTCATTGAAAATTCATAAATTTCCATTGGATTGTCTTTTAAAAAGAATGCAACTTTTTGTGTTGATGGAACTTGCAATTTAGGATAATGAAAAACACCAACAAGGCCTTAAGAGAAAAATTCAATAATAAAACAAAAAAGCTCAAAGGTAAAGAAAAATCCATTCACCTAAGACACCCATAGGTAAAAATAGTAAGACTAGTAGATAACGTAAATTAATTATAACAAGTGGCATAAAATGACCGAAAATGTAATTTCGAATGTCTCGGCAAATACTTGCTAGACGACGACATAATTTTGCTGATGAACCGCTTGATGATGTGTCAACAACAGTGGTTAAACGTATTGAAAGTATACGTGATACAATATTTTGAATATATTTTTCATAAATAACCTGCAAAATGGAAATATATTCTTTTAAAATTAAGAAAAAAAAATAGTGTAGAAAGAAAAACTTCAAAGATCCAATTTGTTTTGTAAGTATAGTAAACGAAAAAATTTCGAGATCGTCTCAGACAAAGATTTCCTGTGGTTTCAAGAATTTGATAGAGTTAAGTTTTCTCAACATATTTAGATGACTTTCATTTCTCAATAATTTGTTTTTCAATTGAATCGTTTTTAATATGACTTAGACTACAAGACGTCGAGCATGGCAGAATCCTTACAATTTTCTATTCAAACGATAAACAGACTTGTTCAACCTTGTGTGAATCAAATATAGTTCGCTAAAGGGAAGTCAACAGAAACAAAACATTTATTTATAGTTCTTTCTCTTCCAAAGACCATCGTACGAGTCATTCTATTCCAGTTTTAAAGATTTATCAGCCCTAATGGAAAATCCTCTCAAATGCTCAAGTCTATTTTTAGATTCTTCTGGAGAATAAAAGACATAAATACAAAGACTAATCTTTTTCCGACACAAAAGGCATATATACGTATATATATATATGAATAGATTTGAAAGAATTCTAATGTCAAAACTCATAAGCGAATATCAACTTACAGCAAATGCTGCGATAGCCGTAACTGTTATAACAAAATAAAGTAAAATACATGTTCCAGTAAAAACGCCAAAAACTTGTATAAATGAAATATTTGTTAACATATTTGTAAAGAAAGCAGCTGATGTTGTAAACGATGTAACAAACATAGATGATGCAGCATGTTTTAATGTTTTAGCCATGATTTCTGTTAACGCATCTTCACTTAATAATAATCTTCTCATTTCTTCTGGATCATTAAATAACGATAATCTATGACGTGTTTGAAATGCATTTGTTGGCATTTTTAATTTTTTGCTTTTTGCTTGTTTGTCATCATTTATTTCATTTAAGGGAATATTTACATCTATATAAATAGCAGAAAATAAATGATTTGTAAACAATATTAATGAGAAGAAGAACAAGAAGAAGAAAAGAAAAAGCATTCCATAAAAATTCCTGTAGAAATAACTCGTGAATCACGATACATCTGCGTCTGTAGCAAGGGGGAAAGAGCAGGTTTGGAACCCCCAGCACCTTCTCGGCACCTTCAGCACCTTTTCTATAGTGAGATTTACTTCAATCGTATGGAAATGAATCGGGAAAACTACCTTCATTTTCAATAGTAGTGGTGAATTTTTTCTTGAATTATTCACAGAATCTGAATGAGAATTATTTTAGAATAAAAAAGTCAACAGAAAAAGAAAAATATCCTTCGAAAGTAACCATATATCAAATTGCAAAATGGTATACCAAAAAGTTTGATCCTTCTTTTATTACTGTGAGAACTAACACGGAGTTCTGATTATTTTTCAGAAGTTTATTTTTCATTTTATCACCATTGCATTTGTACAGCTTCTGCTATCTCTCAAGTATCAAAAAAAATTGTACGAAATGCCATACTCTTTGGTAAAAGAAACCTGCACATGATTTTATTAGCTTGAAAATCATCATTGAATTCTGATTATTTTCCAATTTTATTGTGTATTTCATGAAAAATCAATTTTTAACACCTTGAGTCCCCCTCAAGGGCCTAAAAACCTTTTTTTGTTCTGGTTTTAATCTAGATAGCTATATTTTCATAAAGCTAAGCTTTCTGATTACAATTATTGTCTCAGTTTTGAATTTCATCGAATAAAAAGAAAGATATGAAGCACTCTCTCGGAAGACTTAAAAATAGTTACTAACCTAAAGATCCATGAATATTCGATTTATACTGTTTGAAAATAGGTCCGTTCGATGCACAATGGTTTTTTCTATCATAATATTTAAGAACAACTTAGATATTCAATCTTTTTTCTCTGGATAAATTCCAAATACCACCCCGATCGGGTCATACAGTTACTAAATATTGCTTTTCTCAGTCTTATTAAATATAGTTTTTCGAGGTGTACCAGTTAGATTTTCTTACCGGATACGTAATTAAATATGCTCTTTCTCATGAAAGAGTTTTCAACTTAAAACTCGATGCAATGTAAAGCGTTTTCGCTCCAATACTAGTGTTGGAATCGAATTTCTGTCATTGCTTGGCTGATACTTGATAGGTTTAAACAGAATAATTCCTATGCTACTGAATATAAATATTATATTTGTTTTAAGCACAAAATCTGAGTGGATCTAATTATTTCTACAACTTTTGTTTTCGGTCAGATTTTTACGTATGTTCCCCTTCAGGATCATATGAAAACAAAATATTTTATTCAAAACAACTATTTGATTGATTATTAATTGATCTA